>CADDXX010000761.1:318430-328765 GCA_902810485.1 Alauda arvensis
GAACAASMTGATCTCRTTGAAGATGTCCCTGCTCMTTGGGTTTTAAAATAACAAACCAAGTTCTTATTAACCTTTTTTTYTTTATTATTCAATAAATTCTCTGTCAAAGATTTATCCCTCCTTGAGAAGCAAGGAAGAAAAAGGCCATGATGAGCTCTGAGGGAAAGCACAGGAGATCTCACAGATGCCTAACTCTCTTTTCTGACATTATTTGTTCATTAAGATTAACCTCCAAAAAGATCAGAGCCCAGCTCTTATTCCAGAACAAGCATCAAGAGTATAAAAAACAAGAAGCTTCCTTGGAAAGGAGTGTGACAAACCATCTTTTCCTGCCACTTCAAACAAGGTTTCCCTGTGCCCAGCACTGTCAAAGCTTCTCCAGATCACTTTCCTCATTTGCTAGAACACCAGAAGCTCTTCCTGACCCCTGAGCTCTTCACACTTGCCCAAATATCGGTTCCCAGGCAAGGAACTCCCCAAATTCCTTCACATCTAAGACAGAAAAAAAATGCTACCTTGAAAACTCCTGTGTTTAAATTAGTTTGTATAAAGCATCATAGTCAGTTCTGGGCACTGAAAAATCAAGTCTTCCTGAAAAAAAAATCAAGATTTACACCAGTATTTCTTTTATCTATTCCACAAATATAACGTTATAAACTGTTATTCAGCAGAGGCATCACATTTACTAGAAATAAGAAAAACTCCCAAGCAATTTTAAAATTTTAATTAAAAAATTAATGTTTGTATATTCTGACTTGATTTAAGCTCAAACTTCCTCTTTTCAGTGACTGCAATAATGAAACACGTTTTTAAAACACAGCACTACACTGAATTTCACCACTAAAGGAATGAGCAGCTGCAGATACATCAATGTGCTCAGTTTGAGTCACTGGTTAAAGCTGCTTGAGAAGTTTTGCTCTGAAGGTTTTTATGGTTATTAAACAAACCAGGAAACAGAGACTAAATCAGGTACTAAGTCAATCTCCACTCTTACTAAGAACTAAAATAAACTTCATCCAACACATTAGGGAACAAGGAAAATGTAGGGAATTAGGAAATGTCATGGTTTTCAACAAAGGGACTGGAGTGCCTGCAGCATGGCACTCAGGACCTCTGACAAACCAGCCTCAGGCTCTCTATAACACTGCTTTCTCACTCCCAGCTCTGCAAAGGGCTGCTCTTAGATAAAAACAAACCCCACCTCAAATGTCATTTTATCTCCTCAGTCTGGCCTTACCCAATCCGGAAAATCACCCAGCTAACAGGAAAAAAAATAATGCAAATTATTGARTATTCGGACTTGTTCAGTTTCAGAATGAGAAACAAAATAAAAACAAGGCTTCACTCAGAGTGTATTTCAACCTAGAGGTGAGGCAGTCAGTGGCTGTGTGCTGCAGTACTCAGTATAGACACATCCTATTCTCAAAAAATGTTTGATTAAACTTAATATAAGATTATTTTGAAGATGGCAGTGAGACAGAAAGCATTTAGTGCTGACAGACATATTGTCTGCCTCTAATTGCATATGCAACACATCAAACAGTGATAGTGGCAATGGCAGCACCTGAAGTAAAACATTTATTTATCTTCACTTTCAGCTCTTTTTCTTTACTCTTTGCCCTGACTTTAGCTGAATAGGTAAAAATTTAATTTAATAACTTCTTCTGGAATAATACAGCAGAACTGTTGCTGTTATTTCCTTTACAAWAATATACATGARTTAATCAAGGTCCTCAGCAAGAAGTTTGAGGTCAAATTGTTTTCAACAAAGAATTTATCAAAATAAGAGCTCGGAAAATAGCTGGAAAAGAGAGCAGAGTATTTAAGCAGAGAGGAGCATTTATGTAACATGTAACATGACCATTTTAAATTACTAAAAAAAGAAAGAGCTAACTTGCTGGAACAGTGAGTCCTTGCCTCTAGGAGGACAAGGTACAACACTGGGTATGAAAATGGAAAAAAAGATAAAAYTTCACAGATTACATAAATTTCATTACATGTGCAGTTGCCCAGAAAGCAAAGAATTACATCCACCTTTGAAGCATCTCATAACAGCAGCCCATTTCCATATCTCCACACATCTGGAATCCATCAAGAATCAGTGGAAATGCTGCAGATTATAATATTAGCTCTGCAACAGATTTCCATGAATGGAACATGACATCATAGTATGGGAAATTTATAATGTGTTCTGGAGCTATAATTGATAATATGGCTTAGAGCCTCCTTCTCTAAATTGCCCATGGAGAGGAATAAATATTGGATAGTGCAATCATTTTGTTTCCAAGTTAAAATGAATTGAAAAAGTTATATTTCATTGTTTTTTTAGTTAAAATATTCCTCAGAATTTCAAATAGAATATATTTAAGTACTTGTTTTTAAATGTTGAACTGTTCACTTCAAAAATAAATCATTTTTGCATGAATAAAATARTGTGGGCAAGTAATACAAAACACATCAAAATAACAATGTCATAATGAAATTATTCTGCCAAAGATAAGATTGCAGCATTCAAAATTAAAAATCACATTGTCCAAAATGTGAGAAAGCTGAAGCAAACTATCTCAACCTTCTTCACAAAGTTTCTACAGGAAACACTCCCTCATACAAAACTCGCGAGTGAAAAATAAAAAGAAAGCATCAAAAATTTCTAACAAATACATCTTCAGCCAGCCATACTTGTCACTGAATCTGACAGCTTAGTGACCTCTGCAGATGAGCTGTCTCAGCTGAGATGCTGATAACAAATTCATAATTATCTGAATCATCATTACAGAATTAACAGACCCAGTCTGGCAGACGAGACTCCAGCCTGAGAAGAAACAAAGCTGCCTTTTTATCCYAGAGACAGCTGCTAAAACTAACTTGTGAAATGAGTCAGACTGGTTCTCGTGTAATGCCTGTCCTGCAGTCAAACAGATTCTCTTACCTGATTGTTGTATTGCTCACAGTGACAACCCAGAAGTTTGGGCTTTTTTGAAGTACTTCCAATTTTTACTATCAAAGTGCAACTCACAGATTTGTAGAAAACTTCAGGCTCCCAAGTAGCTTTGGCTGAACTTGAAAATCAATATTCCACTGAATAAGAAATTCAGTCAGTCCTGTGCCTAAAGTAGGCTGTGAGTGCAGGAAGCACACTCTGCATTTCCCTTTGAGGCACTACTTAAATAAGATGGTCTGCATTCATCAAGGAAACCTCAACTATGGACACCCTTCTCAAAACTAAAGATGTGCTTTATCCCTGAGGAGAAAAATATCATGGAAAACATAGGGAAAACCTGGGTTCAAGTTCAATGAATCTTAGCATGGGAGGCTGATATCTAAATTGTCAAAAGCCTGATTGATTCTCCCATTCCCCTGCTTGAGTAAATTTATTTCTACAAAGTGCCTGGAGTTTGATTTATCTCACTAAAGAGGCTCTGCAGTATTAATGGGTCAAAGCCAGTCTATATTTACAGATTTGGAAAAACAATACATGGCTGCTCTAATGATTACTAGCTACAAGTTTCTCACACAAATTGCCTATAAACTTTGTCAGATCGGAGAAACAAGCAAATATCAAGTTGCTTCTGGTTCCTCTCAACTCTAGAAGCCACACAGAAAGTATGGGGGACACATCTGGTTCCTACAGCAGGAAATTAAAAATGTAATTAAATCCGATTGTCAAAAATGTAATAATTTAAAGTTTAAGGAGTTAAGGCATAAAGACATGTACTTAATGAAAACACACCTGTGTCCTGTGGCACTAATGATGATTTAATTCAACCCTTGTTCTCTCCATCAGGCTGTCCCTTCATTTCCCTCTCCTGATTCTGCTTCTGCTTTCTCTGTACCCAGCTGTTTTCCTTTTTTCTTATTATGTTTTTGTTGTCACTTTGTGCTTTCACTCTGTAGATTTCTTCCCCAGTGCCTTTCTCCCCACAGTCCTGATGCAGCCAAAATGAACAGCTCCAAACTGCAACGGGATGCAATCTGGASCAGAACCATGCAGCTCTGGTTCCACCTCCTCCTGCTCAGCACAAACATTTATTGTGAGAATTGAACAGAACTGATGCACTGAATGGACCTTGGAAGAATCCCAATGTAGACAGATAAATCCAAACATACTATCCCAAAAATACTAAAACCTAAACGTACTAAACCTGCTAAAGTCCTTTTGCATCACACTGAAAGAGAAAACAAACAAAACTGTTCAAGTGCCAACCACATTTTCATAAGAAGAATAACCCTGTCCTGGGCAAAACAGAACAGGAAAATGGAGGAATGAGTGGCAAATACGAGCCAGTGTCTCTGAAATCTGCCACAACAGAATCAGTTAAAGAGAGCAAACTAAAAAAAGGACTAAAAGTGAAATAAATGTATGTATACATGTATCTTCATAGATACAAATGTGTTTAGAAATGCAATTTTTATGGGTCCATTATGCAAACATTTGAGCTGGACAGAATGATACAGAAAGAACTGGTTTTACTGCCTCTTAATCCAAGAAAAAAAAATGAATGGACAACAAAATGTAAGGATTAGAAATGTAAAATTTTGTCTTTTAAAGATACTGACTTTGAGCACTGTACAGCTTACTTATCTGCCACAAAACACAACTGAGTGCTTGTTAAAGAAATGTCCAGAAAGAAAACTGACAAAAATTCAAGAATTTGGTTTAGGCAAATGGAAACAAGGCAGGATCAGCCAACTGTGCTGCTGCTGCTGCTCACACCTACCACTCCAGGTTTATGCCCCTCCAGCTCAGCACTCCTTTGAAGAAAATCCAATTGCTGATGAACAAATTAGAGCAGACTTAAATGAGCCTTTAAGAAGGACCACGAAGCCAGCTGCAGGTTTAAACAGCAGCTTGCAAAGGAAAACATAACAGGCCAGCACAAATCCATCCCGTGGGGCAAGGACTGCAGCTCCAGCTGGGCAATGGGAACTCTTTGTGCTGAGCACCAGTGATGACAAGTGGGGAACACTGAACAAGGAGGCACAGGGTGGARATGTGACTCTTCACATGAGCCTGTRCWGATCCATCCCTGAAGTCTTTSWGAGYAACAGAAAACAACRTGGAAGTCTGGAGGGAGCTCACAAATCTGCTGTGCAGCACCCACCATCTGTTACCATCCCAAAAAATGCTTGATCCATTGCTCAGCTTTGCTCATGCAACAAAAACATTCACCCCAAGGGGCTGCATGCTAGGAGTGATGATGTAGCACATTCAGTTCAGACTTGTTGATCACGTTAGGGACTGCTGTCTTAGCCAGAAATGTGTTACTGAGAAAAGGCCTCCCTGTTCCACCAACATTGCTATGGCAACTATGGGAATATTTAAACTTACTCCTGCACTACACTCAGGAGACTTCTGCTTCAACAAACAGGTAGAACTAAGATTTATTTAGTGTCAGGTCCCCTTTCCCAGGGGTTCACACACAGAACTGCTGCACTTAACCTTTCAGCATGAGGTGACTATCCAGAAGTACTGATTAGAAGATGTAAATCATTCTGCTAACCTCTTCCCAAAGACACCCTGTGCAACAGATACACTCTGCCTGTGTAAATGTTTTCTAAGTATATTGATGTCTTTGTTAAATTCTTAATGCTTCGGGCTGTGGAATAAGTAAAAAATCAATAGGGACATGAATTTTAAGAAGGATTGCAATGATTAGCTGTGTTTTTGGCTATTGGTGGCAAAAGGTAGTTTGACCTCCCACTAGCTGGAATACTTGATTTCATTTTTTTCCTGACTTATATCCCAGTCTCTGAATTTTGTCCCATACCCAGAGATTTCAACTAGCATGGAATCAGGCGACATCTCAATAAATACAACTAGAAGTAAGCTGTTACAAGAAGCAAGGGCTCTTAAGGAAAATACATTTCAAGTACTCTATTCAAGAAATACAACACATCAAAACCAAAATGTCAGGAAAAAGAATGACCAGGAAAAAATATTTTTGCAATCAATAATGGTGATGCTTGAGAAAAAAAAAAAAAACAACAGCCACAGGACACTGCAGAGGTCAGGACTAACACAATGCTGTCCCAAGAATATTGGTGGAGCAAGGGAGAAGCCATTTGCAGAATGCAATGGCGACACAAGTGAATGGCCCTGAGTACACAGCACAGATTAATGCTTGTTAAACATCATTAACAGTGGCACCAGCATTGATGCAGCAATGGAGATTAGTATCATGCACCTGAGCAGAAACTGCCCAAGATCTGCTTCTGAGCAAGAAAGGGAAGTGGCACCTTGGGGACACCAAGGAGAGCAGAAAGGGGCACAGGTCCTGACAGTGTGGGGCAGGCAAGATCAGCTACAACAGCCCTGGTTAACCAGACCAGAGCCAAGAGGAAAAATTAACTGAGGAAAAAATCTTATTGTGGTACAAATGGTGGAAGAAAGATTTTTAATGAGGAGCCAGGGCACTCTGTCATGTACAGGAAAGACTGGCAAAGAATGTCTGAACAGAAAAAAATGCAAGCAACTCATATATTCACCGAGGAATAAACAGAAATATTCTGAGTTTTATCACCATTAACAGCTATAGTCCCTGAAACAAGAGATCTAAGTAAACACCTCAGTAGCAGAATGCAAATCTGTTCAGTCCTCAGTATTTCCCACAGGGCAGCAAACATATTTCTAACTCAGGAGAAATTGGGAAAATACCCTGAAAAAATTCTTCACTCTGCACCAATGAGTTGTCAGGTTCAACTGCCTTCATTATTCACTGGCAGCATCTTAAATTCTTATTTCCTATTAGAAAACCTGAAGATCAATAATGCTAAAACAAGATGTACTTTCATTTAAGGTCTCCAGAACTCTGCCAGACAACTGGAATGCCTTCTGAAATTAAACACTTTCCCAGCTACCAGGGATTGGAGTGGTTAATGGTTGTGTGTACTCCCTACCATGTCCTTTTACAGCCAAAGTGATCACATTTATACCTGAAAGCTTAGTACACAGCTAAGTTATTTTTAACAAAATTACTAGCTATCATCCCTATTTTCTGACTCCTTCTTTTGTAAATTCTTTCAAAAAAAAAAAAAATCCAAGTTAGGTTTAAAAAATATATATTGCCTTTGAAATAAACCAAAATGAAAAGAGAGAAAAAGGAAGAGAGGAAGAAATCTCGATTCTGCACAGGTACATCTTTACATATTATATAAAATGGGAGTGTATTTTGTCACTTTTAAGACACTAGCTCACAGTGTTTCTTTTATTTTCTTTAGCAAAATCTGATTATCTCAGATAAAGACCAACAGCTCTCCAACTTTAGGTATTTGCATAGTTATTAACTTTGGCGGCAAGCACATAAAACTGTGGACTCAGTTTCAAGCAGGAAAGGAAATGGACTGTAAAAACTTCTGCATTTGAGGGCTTCTCTTATTAAAGTGCAGTCTAGAAACAGCTACATGGGGTTGGATTTTGTAGTGAAGGAGCTTTCAAACAGGGAAGGAATAATGCCCTTGGAAAATAATGTCAGGGAAATTCAAAGTTCAGTAGGGAAAGTTTCATTAAAGGGCAGCAGTTAAATACCAGGCCTTACCTAAGGACACAGTGATTCATCCAGCACTGGAAATGCTTGAATCTTTCTTTTTGTTTTTCTACAAAACATACCCCAGACCCTGAAGACAATGCTTACAGCAGGAACCACTTTTTCAATCTCTATTCCTCTCCCCTTCCCAGGAGGTAAAGATGATAAAACTTTCAGATGGATACAAATTATCCTGTTCCAAGAGGAGCAAAAGCCAGTAAGTAGCTATTTATTTTCTGGTAAAATCATCCAGTGCAGAGTTCACTCACCCTGCCAATACCCAGGGAAAGTGCCAAACACTCCCCTCCAGCTCCACACTAATGACTCTGAATGTGGAGCCACACGTTTCCTTTTCCATGCATGTAATGCCATCTCTGCAATGCCACAGTGCCAGGAAATAAAGTCTTAAAAAACAAAAATAGAAGCAGGAAGCAGAAATGCTGCTTTGCAAGGCTGTTCCTTGGGGTTTTTATTGCCCAGGATATTGTGCATCATTAACTATCCTGGCTATTTTCAAAGGAAATGTAAAAAAAAACCCCAAAACCTATACACATTTTTTCTGTGTTTATCAAAAATACAATTCATAAATCCTTAATTACCCCCACTGTTTCTTTATTTCCCATACACACAACATTCTCTAATAAACAAACTGCCCTTTCTTTCCTCCTTTATTTTTGTACTACTGGATTTCATTGCTTCTTTAGCCAATGAACTCCGAACTGCAAGCTTAGAGAAGTTTTCCCACTGACTCAGAAAACCATCACTGCAGAATGACTGGATATTAGTACAAATATACTGTTAATAAAACCCAGGGCCCCTCTCTCATAAATGGCATTTCTGATCTTATTTTCAAGAGATGGAAAACTTCATACCTGTGCAATCTCACAGCTTTTAGACTGGATTGTTTACAACAATTTTTTTTTTGCATGATACTAATACAAATGATATTTTTTTGCATGATGCTAATAAAATTATATTTCACTGCAGGAGCTTTTAAAGATGGATTTTGAAGACCACAGGGGAAACCTGTATCCAAGCAAGGGTTTAGCATCAAATTCTACAATTCATTTTACCACATCTGGAAAACTCATAAAAGGAGCTTTGCTCTTATTACAGGCTGTAGAAGAGAGTTAAGAAATTCAATAAACTACATGTTTTATAGCATCACCAATATTTAATATAACTCCATCCACAGCCTTTTAGTTTTATTGCCCTGGGTTTTGAAATTAGTACTGTTTTTATGCATAGAATATTATGCACATTTTATGAAGAACTACTGGAGCTCTTAGGAGGATAATCTCATGGATTTTTTAAGTAACAAGAGTAATAGATGGAGCCAGCATAATGATCTTCTTCCACAATGTGCCCACCTGCTTTCAGTGACCACTTTAGTTTACAATCCTGGCTCTGTGATAACTTTATTTGACAATTAGGACCAGTGTTTTTCGGACAGGGTGGGGTCAGGGGCAGCTGTTGTGTGAATTTAACAGAGAACAGCAAAGCTGAAAACCTGCTTTATGGTTTCATTAGCAAATAATCTTACAGCAAAAGAGTTTTTCTGCCAAACACAGGAAACTGCTCCTCTTGGCAAAGGAACTGTTCCAGCTTTACCCAGTCTCACATCTTTTTGCACTGACTGCAGACAGAAACCAGCCCAAAGAAGAAATTAAGAGCAACTCAGCAGAGAGAGGAGATGTCATTGGAGCAGCTGGGGAAAGGGAGTGGCAGGAATCTAAACTGAGTGTCCCTTCTCTTCTCTTAGCCCTAAACTAATGGGTAACAACACCAAAGCAGGTAAAGAAAAAAAAAAAAAAAAGCAATCGTGACCATACTTTTCTCCTTTTTATGCTTTTGCTTTTTAATCCAYTTATMCTTATTCTACCCACTTCATTCTTCAGAGCTTATCATAMAGCAATGATTCAATCCCACAGCTCCCTACTAAGCAAAGTAGTTCTAGTTAGAGTTGAACACCAAAGCTGATCTAATTGAAGCATTATTTCCATGCAGAGTCATTCTGAATTTACACACCCAGCCACCAGACTCCTGCCTTGCCCAGAGCACCCCAGGAGAGGTTTGCACAAATGCTGCTGTCATTGCTTTGATTCCATCACCTGCAGTAACACCCAGGGCACCACAATGGCACAAACAGACACACTATGTGTGCATTTCTTACAGAGAGAAAGTCAACAAGATATGCAGCAAGAGAAAAGGAAGACAATGAGCTAAAAAAGAGTTTGAATCTGTTTTTTTACATTAAAACTGCCTAATTTTGGAGGAATCTGCAAGCATGCCATGCACAAATCATTAAACACATTACATTAAACACTAAATACAATTCGTCATCATCAGAAAATGACTATGGCTGTACAAGTATATTGAAATATTCAAGTCTTTTCTAGATGCAAAGAGAACCAGTTCTCAAATCCCAAAGTTCAGATATTAATGGAGTTGATCTTATTGTGACTCCACAAACAAGATCCAGTTCTTAAACACAACTCCTCATCAATGCTTCCAAGCGAGTCAGGAGCATAATCAGATAATTTCAGTGAGTTTCTACTAGACAGAGCTTTAAAATTAGAAAGCCACTTCAAAAATTAATGAAAGAGACGTGATTCAGAGCAACAAGGAAAACTGGGACACTGGCCAATTTCAAGAGGGTTTGAAATTTTAACTGATTTTTTTTCTCAGTGACTGGGTAATATCATTCAATACTTAAATTTTTTACCTAGTTTCAAAGTAAGTGAGAGCTTATAAACTTACCATTAATCCATTTGGCTTCTGGATTATGAACAATGAACTCTTTTCTGAAGAG
>CADDXX010000762.1:6202-33584 GCA_902810485.1 Alauda arvensis
AAAGCCTGCTATAACCACCACATCCTTAGGTCTCTCTCCTTCTGCTTCCCAGGATACTCTTTTGTCCTTTTTCCTGATGGACAGGAAAGCATTGAACACCCCATGAATTATTCCCATACGGATAAGTTTTCCATACCTCCATTTCAACCCTCTCCAACTCCTCCTGCAAGCGCAGGTTSTCTTCCTCTGCATCAGCCTCGTGGCTTGATGTAACCGCAAGAGMAGTCCTAAAGCATCCAAAATTAGATTGGAAACGTGTCCAAGTCAGCATAGTTCTTTCCCTGCTTGCTCCCAAATCAGGTCTTTCCCCCTTTCCTACAAGCACAGTGAAAGGAAAGCCAAGTACATGGAAGCTTGGAGAATTCAGCTTAGAAGGAACCGCAGGACATCTCCAGTCTCACTGCGTCCCCAGTGCAGCTCGAACTATGAGGTAAGGCCATGCTGTGTAGGGGTCCTTACACTACTCTTTAAAATCCTCCAGGATGCAGCTGCCATGAACTCCCGGGACAAGCTGTTCAACTGCCTGACCAGCTACACAGCAAGGTGTCTTCTCTTTAGGTATGGTTGGAAACCATCATGTCCCCTTGGACAAGCTGTTTCTCTTTCTCCCAGTGCTCCCATTCATACCACKTAAAGCACCAACTGTTCCTTTGCTTCAACCCCCCCCTCTCCTGCAGAGCAACCTTGCTGCTGAGCTGATGGCAAGTTTCCCAGGGAGTCTAGGTCTGTTTGGGGAGAGCGCACCACAGACAATAATTTCTGGCAGTTCTCAGGAGACAAAGTACAAGAGTACCAAAGGTCTGAGAGCAGCCAGGAGCAGACCTGCATTTACATGGGGATCTCTTTCCTTGTGGCTCTTCCTTCTTTTTCTGAGCTCTTTCCAATACTTCTCCTCAGTCACACTYGCTGACAACTGAGGAGGCCTGTGTGCAGTTTAGACAAACCCCTCACCTTTCACATTGCTCTGCAGCATGTCTGTCAGCTGCTTTTTTTTGAAGACATTCTAGCATTTCTTCCTGCTGTTTGGAGACTGCAAGATTTAAGGGGGTATATCCCCTCTGAAAGGAGAGAGAATCTCCATTAGAAAAACAGAGACAAGTTCCGCACCTGTTCAGAARAGCAGCTTTACCCACATGCCAAGGTTACCTGGTTCTGAGCATCACTACTGGCATTCTGCTCAAGTAACAGCCCTGCTACAGAAGTATTACCAGACASGTCAGCCAGGTGAAGGGCAGGGTTACTGCCAGCATTTGCCAGATTTAGGTCGGCACGGTGGTGTTGCAGAATAGCCACAGAGTCTTCTGTCTGGCACTGTACTGCCTGGAACAAYACGCAAAGAAGGGGGCAAGACTTTCAAYATTTTGTCTCTTGTCACAACTCACTCATCTCCTGAATGCTGGGATTGGAAGACTAAATCKACAAAGATTKAATTAGCAGAGGCCTAATTCACACTGATAACAACTTGCAGTTTCTATGGCCCTTCTGTATAAGAAATCCTGCCAGACACCTCTCCTGTAATACACTATCTATAAGCTCCACTTACAGGATCAGAACACACTCCACTTACCTTCATCAGCGGAGATCTTTTTAAGTCATCAGCCAGGTTTGCTTGGCAGTTCTTTCCTGCTGGATGGCCATTTTCAGAAGCGAGATGCAGAGGCATCCTAAAAATGAAACCGATGGTCTCAACACAGACAAAAGGTGAAAAGATCTGTGTCTTTACGCAGCCCTCGGGACCCTGCCCGGACTCTGTTCCCTCCCACTTGCTGCTGCAGCAATCCTGYRCTGATCAGCCACAGGGCAGAAGAGAACGAGTGAGGTCTGAGCAGGTACGAAACAGCCCTGCAGAGAGACCATGGCAAAGCTGCAGGCCGGCAGCACGCACTTCCAGCAGTGCTCGAGCCAACCAGGCATGAAAAGCTCTAAAGTTGACTCTCCCAGTTGACAGGCCAAATCTCGGTTCTCAAGCCATTGGCTTGAACGCGATCCTACCCACACACGGTMTTAAGGTCGGGCGCTTCCACACGGCAAAGCTGCTGGGGTGGGGGAGGCGGAGGGGGAGCTCTCGTTCTKCCTTTTCGTTAGGAGAAGCCTGCTGAGGACTAGTGCAGCTTGGCTCAGAAAATGCCACGGCAGCGCCTGCCAGAAGGGGCCAAGGTGTCCCATCAGGGGCCCACAGAACTGACCGCCTCTGCTGCTCTCGTGGGTCCATGCCGCGTCTCCTGAACCACCAGCGCCACAGTCTCCTGTCGCCGCGGGTGGCCGCGTGGTGCAGCCTGGCCTGGACGTTGTCACTRGGCTCGGAGGCCCCGGCGGCGGCGTGGCCAGACGGGCTACTGGATGGCGGCTGCTGTAGCCTGCTGCTGAAGAGCCACCCGACTCTCTTCCGCAGGGCGCGGAACATGGCCCTGCTGGGTGGCGGCGATCAGCAGCAGGAAGCACCCGGCGGGCTGCTTGGCCTCGTGTGTGGATGGGGATGAGGGACAGGACAAGGATAAAGGACAGGGCGTGGAGRAGTGACAGGGAAACGAAGAGGACCAGAAGAGGTCGCCTCGCAGAGTGGCGGCGGCAGGGACTCGCAATGCTCCCAGCGCGGGACGAGCTGCTGCTCCCGGAGCGGGTTGGGCAGCTCTGAGCGCCGGCTCCGGGCACCAACAGAACCGCGGCCACCACGGCTCTGCGGCATCACAGAGGCCGCCGCGCGGGCGRAGGAAGCGCCGCGCGGGGAACGGCGGGGCCGCGAGGGCAGCCGCGGCGGCGGGCGCCCGGGCAGGAGGCGGCCCGCGGCCTGTGAGGCGGCCGGCGGCGCTGGGCCCTGCCTCGCCTCGGGCTGCCCGGGGCACGGGACGGGGCCGCTCCCGCCGGGCCGGAGGCTGCGACAGGCACTCGAGCAACTCTGGCCTCACCCGCCCTGCCTTCTCCACTGAGCGCATGGCCAGGGTGCCGCTGGGCACGCGTGCCTGAAATGGAGCTCAGGGTGGGGTCGGATCCCAGCCCGAGTGGATGGGGGACACCGGAGCTCTCAAGAGATGATGGCTCCAAGGCTGCAATGCCGGAGTCCCAGGACCATTCCCCAGCTCTTCTGYCTTGTCCCTCTTAGAGACCAGACAGACCCCGTTAGCCTCTTACGCCATCGTAACTGCTGGCCCTTGGGGCTATGCCAATGCTGATTTCGTGTCTTGAYGTGAAGGAAGTTAGTAGATGCAAGAAGGGGATGAGTGGGCGCTGYCTGTAGCACTGYGCCAGAATAAATGAAAYTTGCCAKTGATGTGGCCCTTTGTAGCAGATCTGCCAGGATGGACAGCACAARKCCTTGCTGCCATGTTAAGCTGTGACCCTTGCAGTCATTCAGCCYCAGGGACATCTCCGTTTGTGTTCACAGAGATGCWGTGACAGGAAGAGTCACTTRGCAGCTTAGTGTTAAAAGGAGATTATGCTGTACAGATGAGGATAATATGTTGGGAGATCTGTTCCCCAGTATGTTTGGAAAAGAAAACTTACACCACCATCATTGTGGTAATAAGTGTTTGGTGCCAGTGTTTTCCCAAATGACTCCCACAGTGTTGCCTGTCCCCAGGCCGAGTGTAGGTGAGGTCATTTTGTGTTATTTAAGTCTTTGTTGACACCGTGTGGTGTGTCCCATAACCACTCCACAAGTCAACAGCAAGACTTCTGGAGTAAATCCTTTCAAATGGATAAGGATTTTTCTATGTTCCCTCCTGTTTGCCTCAACAGCCCTTGGGTGGTTTTTTTTTTTGGTTTTTTTTTTTTTTGGTTTTTTTGGGGGTTTTTTTGGGTTTGGGGTTTTTTGTCAATTTTTTTTTTTTTTTTTTTTTTTTTTTGGTAGCTTGCTCCAAAACACAGCTCGATGCAGTGGGAGGTGGAGAATTAGACAGCGTTGGGATACAATGGAGCTTTTCAAAAGGCACAATAAGTACTCAGGCAAGGCTCTTATGCTGTACTGTTGCCTTCCTGCCTCTGTTTTCCTATGAAAGGRTAAACTACCCTGAGTGAAGGGACCATTAGTTGTGCTCTCAGAAACGCGGTATTGCTTTTCATAGGCAGTTTTTGCCATCTAGTGGCAGCAACGTCTTCGTGTACTGTTTGCCTCACAAACAATACTTCTACTTTTTAGGGACGGTACAAAATTTTTGCTGTACTACGCCTCCATCAAACAGCAAGGTGCAACTCTCCATGCATGCTACTGACTGCACTGCTGTGGTGAAGGGTCAGGAGACTAGATGGAATRGTCAGGTTGGGAGAAGTATCCACTGCCAAGTAAAAAGCCACAGGAGTGCTCAAAATTGGTGCTTTTCTGGAGCTTAATGGAGTTGTGAGTTAATTAACCAAATACTCATTATATGATCATATGGAAGCCTGGTTGCTGATTCAGGGATATATCYTGGAAGATAATAAGTCTTATGTGGAATGACTGAGGGAACTGATGTTGTTAACCTATAGAAGAGGAAACAGCATGGAGACCTTATCACTCTCCATGATGATTTGAAAAGGAAATTGCAGCCAGGTGKGGGTCAGTCTCTTATCCCAGGTAACAAGTCATAGGACAAAAGGAGATGCTTTGAGTTGTACCAGGGGAGGTTTATACTGGATAATAAGAAAAAAACCTCTTCCCAGAAGGGTTTGTCAAGCATTGGAAGAGGCTRCCTAGGGAAGTGGCTGAGTCACCATCCCTGAACATCTTGTAATTAGTTGTTCAGAAGTGGCACTCAGGGGCAGTTTGCAAGTGTCATAGGAATAATATCCGTCCGTATTACTGCTGAGGAACTGAGTCCCTGGCATGGGTGGTACATGCAAAAAGTCCATGGCACATAAATCTATGGTTCTTCAGGGTAGTTGTTTCACACAGGAATAGACATGACATAAAGTGCATATATTTGTGGGTTATTTTGGGCATATTCTGATTTSTCCAAAAGTGACCTTAGGATATTCTAGATAAAAAACAGAGGGCAACGCCAAGGAGCAATCTTGAAAAACCTCACTGGAATGGCCAAACACTCTCCAAGAGGTTATAATGTCTGAAAGTACTGTGCAACACATACCTTTGGTAAGCAGGCTTTTTAGACAATGTACTTTTCTTTGCTTGAAACCAAGCATTATTTCCCAAGATACAGAAACACTGTGCAGAATACAGTCAGCTGAGGAATATTCAACTCACAGCTCAAAGTTGCGTTGCACTGGAGGAAGGAAACTAAGGTTTCTAATCGAAGGAAACTGAGGGTTCTAATCTACATTCCATGATAGAGTAACTTTCTTAGCATAATTCCATTATGTTGTTGTAGCTAGATTTGCTCCCATAAGCATGTGAGCTTGTTTAGCAGTATCTGCAGCCTGTTCACCAGGACAGCATGAGGACAAGACTCTTATCCCACCACGTTTGCTGTGTGACTACAGAGCTGTTTCCCCACTGAACTCTAGTGGCTTCCCTCTCCCATGTGTGAAATTTGTTAATTTGCTTTAYCCGATGGAAACTTCACAGATGGATACTCCCCAATTACTAAACTGTTTGCAGATGTTTAGTTGATATAAGGTTGTTTAGCAAGTATCTGTGGTGATTTAGGGTGATCCTGCCCCTGTGCTTTGACTTCCACTCAGAATTAAAGATGTTGCCCTTATTCCTTCGCGGGYTTTCCCTTTTAAAGTGATTGGCTGGATTCTGCCTGAAAGGGTTGTGGAAAAAAAACCAACCGGAACAACGCACAGGCTGAGGGTAATAGCTTTAGATGTGGATATTGGCTGCTGTTGGCAAAGTTAATCTGCTTCCAGCCAAACAYGGTAATTTGTTCCCCCGTAGTTGTGAGACAGTGCCACTAAGCAACACCTTGAACCAGCTTTACTAGTCTGGCTGCATCCAGGAGGGGGTGAATGGTCCAGCCCAAATGCTACACAATTTAATGAATTMATATGTTTTCTWCTTCTTGGGATGAGCATTTTATTTYAAAAATCTATTRCTTCAAGACAAGAACTTAGGATGAAGTTAAAGATAGCTAGCAAAGAAAAAAAAGAACAATAACAGATACATTGAAGGTGTATTTTGTTATTGAGATACTGACTTTTACATAAGTCAAAGACTTAATGTGCTAATACATAAGGAGCCCAACAAACGTCAATGTTACAAATGTACTCACAAAAATAGTCCCAGTAAATAAGCCAAATTGCCTTTTGTGGATCATCTGCTCTATTTTTTTTTCTTTTATTGGGAGGGGGGGGAATGGCTAAATAGTGTATCAGTCTGGGGGCAGAGCCCTTATCTTAGAGATGCTGAGAAACTGTACCTGTAATACAGTTTAGTATTCAAGTGATATCAAGAGGTGGCAAATTCTTCTCATGAAGTGACACTTGTAATTACAAGATGAAAATAAGTAGCTAGAAATGGTGAACCAACTCTCCTCCTYCTGTGGTTAGTGCTCAGCTGGCTGTATTTGGTATTCTCAGAGCTGGACAGTTACTCTTTTATCGGTSTGTATTTGGTATTGGATTGTATGCTAAATGCAGTGAGCTCTTTCTTAGCACCTTTGCACATATTTTCAGTTATTTTAATCACTCYTTCTTTCTCACTTCATATTTAAATTGCCAAGTGGCTCACTATATCTGTACAGAGTTTGATGCAGAAGGCATTGAGTGTTTCACTGCTTTKCAGCATTCTAATAGTTTAGGTTTTACAAGTCTAATCTGTAACTAGAAGAAAAATGGACATTTATAATGTCATTGGCCTACCAGTGATTACTGGAGGGACAACTATCTTTTCAGTAACTAGAATAAGAGATAAATARGCAACAAATACAAAGGTGTCTAATGAAATATAGTGCAACATTTCCACAGATTGTGGGATTTTGATTTGCCACTATGTTTGATTAACATGWAATTAAAAGGCAGAAAATAATAGAATCACCCGTACAGCATACAAGCCAGAAAGTGTAAGTTAACTTATTTTTCAGCATCACATTTCTAAAAACACTGACTTCTGTATTTTAAACTCTAAACAATGTCATTTTATCGAAAGACAGGTATTACTTTTACATGAGCTACTGAAAGAATTACTTTTGATGATCAAAATATTAATTGTGTGAGAAAAACATTTTATAAATGCTAAAAGCATTTTATAAATGTTGAGAAAGATTTGGGTACATTTTTTTTTGTTTTGTCTTTGGGTACTACTGTTTTACCAGGTATACACTCTTGTTCTTAATTTTAAGGGAACAGCATCCAAACTTCTTCAAGGTTGAATGCTTTTGAAGTAAACCCTCAGGCACCTCAGACACACAACAATTGGATGCAGGCTGAATGGAGGCTTCAAAAGTAATAAGGCCATAGTCAATATGTCTAGACCAGTCAATAGCAAAGTAAAAAGTCATTGTCCATAGACCCAGCAGGGATAACTAGTGCTGTTACTCTAGTCCCCAAAGTCCCTGAGATCTAAGAGACAGGCTACCCATGTGGTTTTCATTGGGATAGTTTGGGTAACAGGTCTCTGTGTCCTAATGTTGGTTGACATGCCTTAATATTAAATCTTCCAAATCGGCACTAGCATCCTCTTTCTCTAAGACAGCCTGCCTAAGATCTSCAGACAGTACCTCTGGTAGAACCACAGGAAGACAATCTCCTTGGTCACCTGGTGACAACTCAACTTTCCACTTGCTGTGGTCATGCTTTCTGCTTCCAGAAGGCAGTGCCACCTGTGAACCCCAGCAAGGCTTCACTTCCCCCTTCACTTCAGCAGCACCCTTCTGTCCCTCAAAAACCCTTGAGCGCAGTCACTGGCTGTAAGATGGATGACATCACTGAACAAAACACCACTCACAACACAGCAGGCTATGTGACTTCCAATCTCTTCTGCTTTTTCTCRGTCTAAAAGTGGGACAGAAGAGTTACAAGAATTTGTATGTCAGCATGGCAAGAAGGGTCTTGTTTGTAACACAGACCAGTCCATGGAAGAGCACTGACTTTCTAACAGTTATTTTAAGACACTTCCTGACCATTTCCACAAGTCATTGGTCAAAATCTGTCCAARGTTTTGTCCAGAACAAAAAGACCCATGTCCTTTTTCATCAATGAGAAGATTATTTGTAACACAAGTTTGGAACCATTTTTACAGCTGCTTTCTTGATTAATGTTAAAAAGTGCTTAGAGGCAGACAGCTATTCTGAGACCTGCATCACCCATAACCTGTGAATATTTAGGAATCTCTGTCCCCAGGTTACTAGAAAGGCAAACCTGCATTCATTTAAGGTGTTTCATTGGAGCAGTGCAACAGAATTTCTATGTGAAAAAGAATGACCAAGCGTTAAATCCTTCTATAGTAGACAGTTGCTAGCAGGAGGTTTGTGGGTGCCCGAGGTGCTGGCAACGTGGGCTTTGTCCCCCTGGGAGAGCAGGAAAGTCTTAATGAGGATATTAATATGCATGGAGCCCAAAAGTTACTGGTTGCTGCCACGATGTCACTCCCCGATTTCGCTGTATCTGATTGGACAGTTCCGAGTTATCCCCGCCCAGGACGAAGGTTTTAAGAATGCTTTCCACYCTGTGCTCCAYGCTTTCAGTGGGCAGCAGCACAATAAACTGCTTGTTCATCTGGAAGTCAGTGTCCCTCATCCTTACCCCAGAGAAACCCTATTTATGTTAGAATCTCCCCCTTCTCTTCATCCTGCAGGCTCACACGCACTCAYGGGACCGCTGGGTCTTCCCCAAAGAGGAAGCATCTGGCAGGACCCACACAYGCACACCGAGCCGGGACCACAGCTGCAGGAGGGAGAGGCAGGAGGCTGTTCTAACAGAGGTTGGGCTCTGTCACTGAGCTGATAATTTTCCCCAAACATGTGGCAAGGGCTGAGATCTCATCTGTGACCCTTTAGCTCAGTTTTTTTGAAGATCTCCGATAGTGAATTATAAGTTCTTTCTGCATCAGTAGATCTCATAATGTCTCATGCAGTGACCAGTGGGTRAACTATAGGTAAGTTTTTCCACTTACTCCTTGTAGCGACATAAAAGGGAGGATGGCCACAGCAGATCAATTGGAAGGTGAGAGAGGTTAATTATTTTCCCTGTTTGCTCAATACCAAGCTTTACAGGCCTCTGGAAGGAGATGCTGAAGAAAATTAAGTGACACAGAAAACAATTTCCCCGGTGAATTAGTTTATTTACTGTCCGTGCCTATGCTCTGTAATGAAGAGAGAGGGGTGAGGCTCAGGGGCACAGCTTCATCTTTGTTGGGACAGTGTGAAGCCTTGTTCTCCGTAGGAGCTCTTTTCTTAGGCTGGGGAGCACCACTGGCTAGAMCTGTAAGCCCAGGCAGAGCACCACAACTTTTGCTAACACAGTGCAGTCACYCAGCAGAGAAATCCCTGGCAGGAGATGTAAGCCAAGCCAGCCTGGGGCATCATTCCTGGGACACAGCCATGTCTGTCCCCACTGCTCACAGCTCTACATTTTACAAACACAGTTGTGTGTTTCCTGGGATGAACGTGTTCATGGCTCAGTGGTTGGGCATGGGAGAGAGAAGTTCAAGACAAGTCCATCTGTTTAGACGTCCCCCACTTACCCTCCGTGGGCTCAACTTCCACTGCAAATTTCCCCTTTTTTGGYGTTTTTCTGTAAATCAGCATAGACTTAGGGCAGAGCTGCTAGAAGAATAGGTAAATTCAGTAATGCATTTCCTTTACAGTGATCATAGGAGCTCAACATTCTTCTTCAACAAGCAGCTTTTGATTTCCTATTTTATATGTATCATCTTTGTTCTGCCTGTTTGTTATCRTGGCAGATTATCAATCATATTTTGGGAAGAAGTGTTAAAGCAAAATCTTACTAATTTGCATTTTACTAACTTTCATTTTTTTACATAAAAATGTGTTTTGTTCTAKATTTCCTTCATTTTCAAATCCCTCTGGAAGATATATTTCCAATAAATACACTATCTGAAAGGTAACACAGATGCCTGATGCCAAATGGGAGCTTTTGCCTGCTCCAATATATCCATCACTACCCAGCTGGTAATGTTAGGGATACTCCTAAGGGAGAAATGTAGAACACAGCCACATTAAGAAAATTCAGGTTTTCTACAAYAGTAACTTTTAAGTTGAATTTTGGGTCTTAAGTGTACCATTATTGTTGTGACACGTCGTGGCCTTCAATTTGTGAAATTCTATCATTTAATGAATTAAACAAAAAAGGAGTGGATTTAAAACAATTTCTGTGGAAAAGGAATTAGACTAGAATKTTAAGTTTAGAGAAATGGTAGTTAGTTGCTCTGCTAATTTTAGACTGGCTGAAACAGTCCTGGTCAGCCCTATGGACAGTGCATGGGGCCAAARTAGATATGAGGAAATCCTGCCATCACTGTACATACATACTTACAGTAAAGGGGATGCAGGAGATGCTTGCAGGCCTTCCCTAATCGCTACCGGAGACTTGATTAAGAGCTGCCAGGGTGCTGGTTTTCTCTTGGCATGAGAATGTACAGCACAAGTCTTTTGAACCAGCCAGGCTGGAAACCTGACGCTCTAAAAACAAAGCACTCAGCATTGTTCGGGCTAATGTACTTGAGCAGAGGTTTGTGTAAATATGGGCATATAGGACCCAAGCTAAAATCAGGATAACACTGACTTCAGATCTGTGGGAACACCGGTTTATCTGGAGAAGGACTCAGTGTACCCTAGTTTGAACAAAGCAGTGTAACCTCTAGTAGGATGCCAAAGAGATAGGAAGGTGTACACGTTTTCTCYGTAAATGTTTTTCTTGCATTCAGATGTTACTACAGAATGTCTCAGATTTAACAAAATGGCATTTGCCACAGGGAAAGTGTTTTTTCAAAGAAATAAAAATAATTATAAAAATAAAGAGTTCTAATTGGGTCTAATCATAAATAATTGCATTAGAAATGAACGAAACTCTTCTGAASAAACATATTAACAGACTTTTGTTGCTACATTGCCTTGCTTTGTTATGTATTCTTCCATTAGTCTAATTTGATCCTCCTAATCATTARTGTTAATTAACAAGGTGTGGCTGTTCCTGAATGTCAGTGACGGATTTTAAATATTTAAAATTGATGAAGACCTACAGGGTATTTTCAGCAATACTGAAACTCTACTTTTATAGAATTGTATCATCAGAATATCCAAAATCCAGCATTGATCATAATGATAGGCTATACTGTCTTCTTTTTATGCCAAAACACAGTGACACAAGTCAAGCTGGCTTTTTACCACAGATGATGTGTATGGGAGTGGATATTTTTCTGGCTTTTAAGTCATTAAGAAGACCAGTTTTATAACTTGATCATGGGTGATAAGTGGATTTTGGGACAGAGGAGGAAAACAGAAGATAAGCATGACATCTTTCTTCATCTCTTTTGCACAGTTGGATATCAGCTATAATCTATAATAAGCAAAATTTTATGCCTCCTTTCTCTTCTTCCTGGTACGCTCCATTGTAGTTTTTCAGCTGGGTTTTCATTATCTCAGGTGATGAGAAGCAGGTAAGATAGAAACGAAGACCTTGATGTTAGTATTTCTGATGCTGTAAGCAATTTGGTTGCATAGTAAAGGTAATGCCAAGTTCTTTGCTAATGTAGGAGGACTCTAATCTGGACTAAGTTCTTCAGATTTTCAATTTTTTTCAGAAGGCATATGAGTGGAAGTTCTCAGATTACCTGTTCAACTTCAGTAACTTGGAAGTAACTCCCAAGAGCACTGAAATATTTTACACAAAAATCCATGGGTAGAGGACACAAAGAAGGCTTTAACAGAGGTCAGGAAAGTGCACATGGGAAGGCAGTGGAGGCCAGGCAAGACCAGTATCTGAGACTTCAGGAAGTTCCCCTCCAGAAAGCGATTTTTCTTAAGCTGACAAAGTAATTTCCTTGAGAATGGAGACATTTTAGGGTTTGCTAATATTGAGATTGATTAATTTTACAATAGATTTTTCTGTTCATACTGCTTTTTACATTGATGCTGTTAAATGTTTTGATTCTTGTTAAATAGTCCTACTCAGTATTAGCTATCCCTTTTATTTCAAGCTACAAAAGCATAGCATGGAACATGTGCCCACAGGACAATTTCCTAAGATGGAGAACAAGAATATATTATGTACCCTTCAAAATTCTGTAGTGATTTGATATATGATACAAATTAGGTTATTTGTAGTATTCTAGTAACAAATCTTATTGTTACCTTCTAGTGAGCAATGTGTTTCTTTTTTTACATATAAAATCTTCTGCATAGATCAATTTTGTCTGATTTGGCAGGCAAATAATATAATTTTATTCCTTCTTTGCTCCTGCTGTCAGTAAACTATTAACCTCAGCACTATACAAAGGCAGATTTTTTTGCCTTTATTACTCAGCTAAAACCTGCAAACAGTATTAATCAAGAGAAAGTATGGTATCACTCCTGCCAAATGTATGCATTTTGTGGGCTGTATTGTTGAGATTAGGATCATACTGGGATAGTGCTTCTCTATTAAAGTCTTATGTTGCATCATCTTCTATATTTCATGGCTTTATGAAGGAACACATTGAAGCCAGGCAACCTTAAAGAGAACATGGTCTAGATGTGCTTCACTGAGCTGTAGAAAGARTTTTAGGTCTCTTATTAGCCCTCAGTCCTCATTTTCTGGTTTCCCTTTCTAGTGCTGACAGGTGACCCAACCTTTGCTGCCCCTCTTTTCTTTAGGCTTCTCTTTTGTAGATATGCATAAGTGGATGGCATGGCCCTCTTTTACTGGGGACATTCTATGCTTCTATCCCTGCATCCCAGTGAAAGTGGGGAAGGGACCATGTACAGTGCAAGAAATGGGTACTTGGGAAGGGTTGCAGGATTGAAACACTTCTGTATAAAAGGATGATCTAGTTGTTTAAAACTTAGCTGGAAAATTAAACACAGGCTTCTCCCTTTCCCCCTCCCCTTCTGATAATGGAGGAACATTAAGAGACATTATGAATTGCAATAACAATTTACGGAAAATCGCAATAACCACAGCAATATTAGTAACAAAGTGTAGAAAAGAGACAGAGTGTTTTACCCACAAAAGGATATTGACCACCAAGCAAACACAAGCACTTCCCAAAGATGGTGCCCTGTGTGGTTTTCCAGATGAAGGCAATATGGCAACTGGCCCTGCATGGGGGCCATGTGGTATTCGGGAAAACAGGAACAACATGGCTAATGAGAGCTTCCACAGCTTAATGCTCCCACCATTCTGTCTGAGAAAGCAATGGAGATCCAGGGCCAATAAACCCTCTCAGAAACTAGATCATGTGCACCGCGCCATGCTGCTGCCTTGAACCACTCTGAGCAGCTGCCTCTGGCACTGGTGTCACTCCACTGGGGCTTGTGCTCTGCATGGCTTGGCCCTGCACTGCCACCACTGTCTCCCTTTTGCTTGTGCTTGGGGCAGCGTCTTGGAYTCACTATCATGCAAATGCTATGTATAGATCATATCAAAGCAAAAATAGCTTGGAGGTCAATTAAGTGCAAATAAGTGTTGTGAAAACGTCCATACATTTCAGAAATACATTTCTCATTTCAGTTTTCTTATGTCATGACTTCAAATACATTATATGTATTTGGAAGATGGTAAATACCAGCTTTTGGAAGATGGGTAAATACTGCRAAAATTCATACCTCATAGTCATGACAAGTCAATTGCATGAGATGTATGTGAACTACAGGGCACGTGAATTTGTTGTGTTCATACTTTTGARGAAAGCCAAGTAATAGCCAGACACAGGTATAGCAGCAGGGATGAGGCTTTATTCTTTCCATTAGGATCAGCTGACACAAAACGTATTTTTCCACTGATGTCTGTGCTGTACAGCTATGAGCTGCCCCCTCCCCGCTCTCCCCTGTTTGGATTAGGACTCTTTCCATCCCTGTTATTATGCTGCAGGCTGCCATGGCCTGTGCTGAAGTTAAGTACATGTTGTCATCAAGTGTGAGAAATAGATGAGGATAGTGTCAGACRTATTTAATTTAAGACATTTGTATTATCCATTGCTGTAATCAATCTGCTGGGTTGTTTTTTATTATGCTGCAGCTTGTTTGCTGCTTTCATTGACTGGCCCAGCATAACACTGGATTTGGTGCAGGTGCAGAGCCCTGCTGCATTTTCCTCACTGCACCACTCTGACATAAAATGATGGATGGCTTGGAGGACATTTTAAACAGCAGGGAAAAGGAAACAGCTAGTTTGCAGTTTAGGAGAAATGGGAGAAATTCTTCTGTGAGATAGGGGAGAAAGGAAAAACWGTAAATTGAAAGTAGTCAGGGAATATTAAACAGTGTACAATTATGTACAGTATATTTAAGCTGGTGGGCTGCTGTTAGTGAAGAAACTATAGTGATTGGGATGGGAAAATTTTAAATCTAATGTAAAGTATTATCTATCAAAAGTGATAAAAATTAGGGGAACAAGTACTTTAATATGCTATCAGACATCAGTGACAGTTGCTAGGTTCAGCAAAACTCTTGCTGATTAATAAATTAGGCCACTGAGAAATTTGATGTCAATGATTTGCRTGAGCTTGAAGCAGATCAATTCACCAAAGTGATTATTTTTGTTGTTGTTGATTCCTGCAGCTGAATTGGACAGTAATGCACTGAAACAGGTGACTGAATAAAATTAGATCACCAAGTTATGTACAAACAGGACTATTTTGGATTTAACAGATTTAGAATAAACTACTTTTAATATTAAACACTGTCTTTCAGTTACAAAATAAGCAATTTTTGTCCCTTGTAAGAGTTTTGGGGGTAGGAAGTGACAACAGTATCCTTCCACAGGTTTTTATACTGTAATTACAGGATGTTTGTACATCTGAAACATCACAGACATGCATTGCAAAGCTGTTGGCTACTTTGAAGCTTAAGTGAGAGAAGAGGAAAAAAAAATCCAAAACCTATCACAATTTGTACACAGAAAACACTCAACACAGGTCTTCTTTTCTGAAAACTCTTTTTCCTAAATTATTGACATTAACCGTGACCTTTCACTTGACTCTCTGCTCTTCCTGGGAGCCAGGGGTTGCAGGAAGGCTCAGCTAATCTTCATCACCTCCCACCTGGGAAAGACTCCCTGAGCTACCTCTGAAAACTTTTGCTCAGATTTTGCCCAGTGCCCCTATCTGGCTTGATTTATTCTGTCACTGCTTAAATCAGTTAGATTTAAGTGCACTTAGGAAGTTTACTAATGAAGGTTCTAGGTGACATATGTAATAGTGGTGGGCAAGAGCTAAAAGGAAAAATATTAAATTCCTCAGCTTCTTTATTAGAGACTGTCTGGATCTCAAAGAGTCAGAAAGCATGTATTTGCAAAGTTGAAAGAGGATTGGTYTATATATTYAGGGCAGATAGAAGTCTTTTTCCAWCACAGGRGACTCAAGAGGATTTAAGTACACAGCTCTGTGGCTTCTTTTCTCTCAGGGCTAATAGCAAATGGCATAAGACTTTGTGTCACTGACAAAACACCTTTTCAGYCTGAGGTCCTTGTTCCTATCTCTACTAATGGATATTTTCCCCCAGAGGTAGTCCCAGGAAGGCTTTCAGGGGCACAAGASGCCTTTCTTCCTTACCAAAGGCATCAGGCCCAGCACCATGTAACCAAAGCACAGTTGTGCTTCAGCAGCATTGTCTTTCATGCTGCAGTTTGTTTCCTTTGCCTGTAATGGCTCTAAGCCGTGTGCTTGCTGCAGCAGCTGCAGCAGGATGAAAGAAGTTAAAAAAGCTTGTGCCGAACCTGCTTCTTCCCAGACTTACTATGGGGAAGGTGCCTGTGTAGTTTCAGGACATGCACTCAGCAGCACGCATCAGAGTCTTTGTAATCTTACCCCATTTTATTTTTGTACAGCTACCTTGATTTCAGTACTTAAGTGGGTTTTATCCTGTCTCAGTCCTAGAACTTCTGTCCACCAGTGAAGGCCAGGGACCTGTGGARGAGAAGACATTGCTCTGCTGTAATGTAGGTTGTGGTCTGTCAACTCATTAGGCGTGCATGTGCCCCGCATCAGACTGATGCTACCAAGGCACTACTCTACTTTGCTTGTTCATCAGTGAGTTTGAGAGTTCCAAAATCATTAAATTGACCGGAGCATTTGTAGCTCAGCCTTAAACTGTAGAGGAGCAGGAATTTGTTCTTTTGTCCTGAGCAACTGATTTGAAATACTTGTGTCTCATTCCATCTGCCTGTGAGAATAGGAACAATGCTATTTCTCAGACCCCAAGATTTTAAGAMTATATGTCCCTCAGATTAGAACCTATATCAGTAGGAGACAATAAGTATGTTAAATAGATACTGAAGAGATTGGACTAAAAAAGTGCTGGTGGACCCAACAGCTATACTGGCAGCTCAACATTTTTCTGTCATAAATATCATCTTCCTTCCYTACAGGAGACAGTCCCAAGACTTACTTCTTCTCAATGGATGGCACATAAATCGTYTAAAGGAATGTCTTTTGAATAAGCCAAATTGCCAAATCAGCTGTGCTGATCTGAATAATGCTGACCTGAAGGGATACATTTCTTCTATGCACTAATGTTGAGTTATCAAACTGCATTTGCACAGTACAGTATAACTTGGATGCATATATCTTGTTTACTATAACTGTGTCATCTGTTTCACATGTATTTGTGAAAATAGGTGATGGCTTCATGTATATCTTCTTTCACTAGCAATAAAAACTTCAATGGGGTGAGACTGGGTGATGGAGAAGAATATATGAAGAAGAATAAATGARAGGAAAAGAAAAATTCTTAAGACTGCATATGCAGTCATTGCAAAGTTTCTTGCATATAAAATTTCAGGTAGCAATAAATGKAAGAATGCAGTTGATGAACCTGAATGAATCATAAAAAGGAATCTCAGTGACAAGAATGTGCTGAAAAACCTTTACATACATAATCAGTTACCTACCCTTTCACAAGATAAAAATGAACTAATGAACACATGCATGAAGAGCACTTAGTTTCGCCTAGCCATGATTCCAAGACAAAAGAAGGAAAAAGGAATTRCTGGATTTGCTTAGTTTTCATCAAACCCCTGTATATTTTTCTATTTTTTTTTCTCTGGTACTTTTTTTATAGTTTAGTCAAAATACTGGGCAGCTAGAGAAAAGGAAGAAGCATGTAATATTTGAAAAATGCTTGATAACATGCATTTGTTCTAATGCTTTCTGTCACAAAGGACTGCAAACACCTTTTATGTTTTATTAMATTTTCCAAAGATTCAAAAAACATCTTGCTGGAACAGTTCATTGTTCCATTGCAAGTGAGGTCGAGATCTGGATGTTTCAATAGCTCAGTTGGGGGAGCATTAGACTGAACAAAAAAGAAGACATGCTACGTGCTTCTTTCAGCATGATAGATGCAAAASTGAATTATTAGCTAAATGAAGCTTCTATTAATGTCAGTTTGGTTTTTATAACTTAGTATTTTGTAATGTTATTGCATTTATATTTTTCTTAGYATTTTTTGGTTAAGTTTATGGCCTTGATGTGGTAAGTAGCTACTTAAATATTCAAATGATCTTTTCAAAGTTACTTGGGCTGTTTGCAAACTTTAGATTAAGAGGAAGAAATACTTGGGCTGGTTGTAGCCTCGTCCCAGCACARTGATTTCTCAACTTGAAAAGTTTCTTTTGTAAGTACATAAGGTTAAATACTGCAAAATGTTTAAGTTTCCAGTTATAAAGCTAGAGTTGCTGTTAGATTAAAACATTACATGTCCATTGCAAAAAGCATACAGAAAAGTTGCTGTTTATACATTTCTACGATGTTTTATTTTTTCCTCAAGMTTTSTAATGGTGCATGATATTCTGAACTATTAAGTGGAAGTCTGTACAAAGGACTTCCATTATATTAGATGCTCATACACTTAGAGCTACTTTAAGATGCTTTATGGGTTTTATTACTTCTGGTTTTACCATTATTGCTTTTTCCTGAGTATTTACTCTGCTGTCTTTGACTGGTGCCCAAGGAGACTTGTAACCAACCATTTCATATTTGTTGCACCCTCACAAGAAAGTTGTCAGAAGTTAAATTCATGATAGCTACAGCTAAAATTTATTTTGTCACTGTCATATGAGGAAAGACTAATGCAGACATTTTCACTAGATTTATAGACTTGTGTTAATCTCTCTCGCTGGTGTTTCAAGATTTCTAGGAGTATCATACTTCCCTGATAACCAGAGAGTGGTTACTGCCTGTCACAGTTCGTAGTTAAACACACTCCATTATTGCCTGTCATAGTCTGTACTTCAAATACATTCAGTTTAATACTATAAACCAGTGTATTTAACACAGATAGATCCTGAACTCAGCTCTTCAGRTAATGAAATATATTTTAATCTTAGCAGTGTTATGATTAAGTGTGATTTCTTGTTAAAGCCATGACTTTACCAAACATGTGTCTTTTAAATTTTCAGTATATTTTGTGGYCAGCTTGTAGCTCAATGTGGTGGTTTTACTACTGGTAGGGAAATTGAAGTCCAACTAAGCCCTGTATTAAAATTCCCTCTGCCCCTTTTTTTGTAAGGAATGGACAATAATGAGATTATGAGTTGAAATAACAATTTACTAAAACCACTWTAACAACAGCAGAATCATTAAGTGTACTTGTCCACACTCAAGGGATGATTTTGCTYGAAGATAAAATTTCCCTAAATGATGAAAGGTAATGCTGTGTTGGATACACAGTAGAGACTAAACAACAATTTCCATCATAAAGGTACAAACTAAAAAATATTTTTCAGGGAAGTAATTTAGGCAGACAGATAACTAAATGTACAAAAATGCCAGATTCCTATTTTGAAAAAAAAAWWTCCTATTTTATATAACTCATAATTTAAAAGAAAAAAAAATGTGCATGTGTTTCTGGACATTCAACTGGCAACTGAGATGGAAGCTGCCATGTGATGTCATCTACTTGCAAAGTTTCTGGCCYCTACAACTGCTTGCCCATTTCTGAAAATATTGCAAAGTATTAATGACTTAATGTCTGGATTCAGTAGTGCCTAGTTAGTCACTGTTGCAGAAAAGATCATCCACTATTCACAGAGGTAACAAAGAAAGTGCATTACATTCCTTCCAGGCACAAATCTTCTCAGTAAAAAGTCCCTTCCATTCAGTTCTCTGCATGTGAATGGGCCATGTTACAAGAGAGACGAAAGGGAAGRAAATGAAACACTGATTGGGACTTATAACATCAAGCAATACGTCCCCATCACTGTATTGCCCTTGGGACTAACATTGCATCTTCTGGAAAACCTGATAATAATATTTTGGATTTCAGTTAGAAAATTCATTTACCTGCCTCAGACTTTGTGTATTTCTATCACTCGAGTATCAGAGTGCCCCCAGGGATTTAAGAGTTGTAGTGGCAATGATCAGCTGACTTCCCCAGCCTCAAGAAAAAAGTGCTGAATTAACTGATGTTATGGTTTAATCCAAGCCAGCAACTAAGTACCATGCAGCCACTAGCTTACCCCACTGCACATCCCCTCTGCCCCAGTGGGATAGGGTGGAGAATTGGAAAAAAAGTAAAGCCTGTGGGATGAGATAAGARCARTTTAATAATAGAAATAATATTTATATTAAGAATAACAAAAACAATAATGATGGTGGTGATGACGTACTGAAAAGGGAGACAATAAAAAGAAATAAAGAAAAAATGATGGACAATTCAAYTGCTCATCACCTGCTGGTGGTGACACCCGGCCTGTCCCTAAGCAGAAATCTGAGCCAACTTCCCCCAGTTTATATACTGGGCRTRRTGCTCTGTGGTGGCGAATATCCCTTTGTCCTGGCCATGCTCCCTCCCAGCTTCTTGTGCAGCTCCTCACTGGCAGAGCAYGAAAAAACCCTGACTTAGAGTAGCTACTACTTAGCAACAACTAAAATATCTGTGTATTGTCAACATTATTCTCATACTACATACAAAACACATCACTGTACCAGATACTGAGAAAATTAACCCTATCCCAGCTGAAACCCAAACATCTGATGAGTTTATTTTATTTTAATTACAATGATGCTGAAGTAGATGAATCCTTGGACCTATAAAGGTCATCTAGTCCATTCACCCCTGCAATGAGCAGGGACATTCAGCTAGATCAGTTGCTCAGAGCCCTATCCAACCTGACCTTGAATTTTTCCGAGGGTGAGATATCCACACCTCTCTGGGCAACCGGTGCCGGTGTTTTATCACCCTTATAGTAACAAACTTCTTTCTTACATTTGTTCTGATGTATGCATGTAGATAAACCCAGGAGATGTCACCTATTTTGGAGTTCACACACTGTTATTCCAATATCATTAGAGCTATGTTCAGATTTTCAGTCTTCTTTTACATTTGATTATTGAGYTTAAATTCACATTCAAATCCGAATATTATCACTTTCTGTGACTGTAGAGCATATTTCTCTTTGACTGTACGTGGAGACAGATTCTCATTATTATCTATTGTGAGTCAGTAAACTAAAAGGGAACCACAAAAATTTGTAAAGCCAGCAGGAATTCTCTGTCTCCATACTGATTGCTCAAATCTCAAGAGCGTCATATGAACAAATGTGTATTTCCTACTGCAGACCTCTACCATGTAATGTTTAGCATGATGTATTACAATTATGAATACAATCTGTATTCTAGAAGCAAAAATAGTGATTGAAGTAATTATGTGAGGCCAATAGCAGGTGTTCTCTGAGGAACTGAATGATTCATATAAATAATTATGCAATAACAGGTTTTTCCCATCTAAGATACATGCCAGTCCAATGTGCACCAAAATTTATTCTGCTTTTAAGGCCATGATGCAATGGTAAAAGAGTACATGCCACTAGTCCCTGCAGAAAAGACTTTAAAGCCCACTGCATATTGCAGCACAGCATCTACATATCTGATCCACTGGATGGCAGCCAAGAAGAACTTGGGAGGGAATGGTAAGAAGTTCACTTTACAGTAGTTCAGTGAAAGTTTTCTTCTTTGTAGGAAGATAAACCTTTTCAATTATACTGGTAGCTGTAAGAGTTTAACATGGGCCCCAGTGGTGAGATTTTGTTCCAGAGCTTGGTGCAATAGAGAAGTTCCTATTTTAAAAAATGCTGTGCCTTTCTCCTCCTTCGCCTACACTAAGAGCTGGAGCTTTTTCCAGTTGAAACATTAGCAATTTACATAGCAATAAACGTGAAAAACCCCCTGAGATTTAAATCTCGGTGCTGATTCTGTAATAAAAGCATAGAAACATTTCTAAAATGCAATTTCTTCACTTACTTGATTTCCTCTTCTGTAACTGCATTGCAGTGATGACTTTACCAATTCTTATATTCATTGTGGCCTTTATCCTCATAGTCACTGACAAAACATTTTATTCTGTTGTATTTTTCTTTGCCATTGTTTTTACCTTTTTATTATTATACATAACATTTAATTTTAACTGTGTCCTCTTCAAATTGGCATAGATGATTGCAATGTTTCTTGTGCTTTCCCCATGTTAACACCCCTGTGTCATTTACCATCTTTTGGATGGGATGCCACTTTTTATTGTTGCCTATTGTTTGTACTAGACTCTGTCAGGGACTGCAAGTTTATGAATTGTTTTTTCAGAATTGTGTGACCTACAAGATTCAGTCTTATCTGAGGATTTATGACATTTCTGTTGAGAACTCAATCAAGAATTTTAACTCCAGACCAGTAATAAGCAATTTAGTTTGATAAAGAAGATCTTGGGTGTAGTGGGTCTCAGCAGAATGCATTTTACAGATAATTTGCAATTAGACATCAAAGAGACAAGTGTTCCTGACAAAACAAATGAAGGAGAGTGGGAGGAGATATGCTCAGAGTTCCTTCTAAAAATTACACAAAAGTACAGTGTGACCTGTTTCCATAGCTCACCACAATAAACTTGTGACTAGTCTATTTGATTGATACATTGCTTGTCACATTTGATGTGGTATGCCAAGTTTTTCACAGTTAGGTTCTCAATTTTTGATGCTGGTATTGCCAAGAATATTGTCTTACAGAGTCCATTTGTTTCTTCACAGAGTCTACCACTCTAGTTATTTATAGCAGAGAAGCCTGAAAGTGATGCATATATTACACACAAAGTGTAATCAAAGCCAAACACACACCTAAGCAATATGGCCTATTACTGTTTGATGTATTTGTCCAGACTTGTCTGAATTCTGTTCCCACTGTTCTAAAGTAAAATCTCAGTGATGTCACTGGTATGTTTGTGATGGAAACTTGGTGGTCCATGTGACATGGAAAAGTGTAGTTGCAGTTCAAAATCCACTCATTTTTCTATTTTTCAGAACATACATAGGTAAGATATAGATAGTAACGGAAACATTTTTAGCCTTCCTTCCTAAAGAAAAAGAAAAAACAAAACAAGAAAAAAAAAGCATATACAGCTGTCTTTTCTGTATGTTCCTTCCTTCCTAGTGCTTTTTTCAAATTTTTGACCAAGGCTTATTTTTCCTAGAAAAATTGAGATGATGAGCATGTGAAAGTTCTTAAAAATGTGGTTATGAGTGGTCTCTAAATAGAGGAGAGAGATCTCAATTACTGAGAGAAAGGCTGACAACTTTTGTCTGGTAGCCCATAGACAGCTTAAGGCTGGTGTCAATCCACATGAGCCACTGGGCATGTGGAGAAGGTCATGAAGTCCATGGAGGGAGGCATGGGAAATGCTGGGGACACACAGAACCATAAGAGACCATGGATTGATGTACTCACTGCTTAGGCAGAGTTTTTTTATATATGTTTCTTTCCAGTAGCCTCTTAAAATTTGGCCATATTCCTGCTTCAATGACATCTAAGGACTACAAACTGTGATGATTGTTGCCAGCTGAATTGCCTTCTGATGAAATGCATAACCTAGGAGTCCTCAGTGATGGCACTCTGGAGCCCAGCTGGAACATCAGGTGATCTCCTGAGTTGTGATGGGGTACACAGGATGAAGTCAGACACTGCCTGCCATGGCTGGAAATTGAGGACAACAGTTGTAGGGTAGCTGATGCAGCTTAGTTTCTTGTCTGAGGATATGGCATAGAGATACCAACTCAATTGGTAATCTTTAATTCTGGTCTCTCTGGTGTGAAGAGAACTCATAGGAAAAGACACACTGCACAAAAGATCGGTCCTCAGTCCCAGCACTGACCAGTGGGCTGTAGCTTGTGCCCTGTACACAGCTACTTGGTTTGATAAGACTGATACAGGAGGGACAGAAATTCTCCTGAAAATTCAGCTGGTGAAAAACAGAGTAATCCAATGAAGAGTTCAGCCTGGGAAAAGTTCATGTTTAGATTTATCATTTTCATAAAATAAGTAAATGGAGGAAAGAAAAGAGAGCAGCTCTCTTCAGAACTGTTAAAAATTGGAAACAGGAAAAGCAAACATAACAATGACAAAAATTACCTGGTTTTGTCATACTTTCATATCTCACTTAGCAAAATTAATTAATCTCCTTGAGAAGTGTGTAATTGAGCATTACAGCTTTTAAAACAAAACCTACATTCTTTTATGCCTCACAGGTAAATCAGTTAATATCCATTGCTCTGCAATGACAACTTGATGGGTGGGGACCCATCTACACAGAGCCGCAACTCAGGATGCAAGTGACAAATAATGAAAGAATCTRAGTGCTGGATTTTGGCTTAACGTAAATGTAGCTTGGAGATTGCAATGAGATTGCTGACAGAGCCTTGAAAATATCTGTGGTAATGGCTCTAAATCAAGAACTATAGTAAATGTCAGGACAAACTTCATTAGTTTGAAGGAATGAGTACAGAAAATAGTACGAAGAAGAGCAAACTCTGGTAACATATTAGAGCTCTTCTAGTTTTTTGTACTTCCCGAGTCTGTTGGGGAACTCTGTACCAGCTTCTTATATATAACTCTGATACATTCAAGTGAGAGAGGAAACTCAGGCCACCACCTTCACTATTCCATGAATTCCCATAATCAGATGAATCTGTAAATTATATCAGTGCTCCACAGAGAGCCCCAAAAAAGGTACGAGCTTTTATCACTGTAAAGAAGTAATGGATTTTCTGATGCAGACTTTGTGAGGCATTCCTTGGAAATTTCATCCTCTTGCTTATTTCTGTACTTACCAGGTAATGTGACCTACTTTATTTGGTAATGTAGGGACTGCCTAGTGTTTTAGCTATAGGAAGGAAATAGCTTTGACACAGATTGTCTGTCATTTTTCTTCTTGATAGCAACATGMTTTCTGAAAATGAAAGTATTTCCAAGCAAAGTTAAGAATAGACTTATATTTGTTGAATAATACTGTGATAACCTTTGGAAACCCTGAAAAGATAATTCAACTTATAAGCATAATTGTTTTATTACTCAGTAGTTAATACTTTAAAGGTAGTGGAAATAGGTTATTTTTTTACTATTGCTTACTAAATATTGCATTATCTTCCCAGAGTCAATTAAATATTATTAAATTATTATTTTGAATAATCCAGCACATTATAGATGCATACATTCATACATACATATACATATACATATACATATACATGCATACATACATACAACTAAAAATCCTTTCCTAGAAATAGTTTTCAAATAAAAACAACTCAAAGGCTATCCTGTGTCAATGCAGTATAAGTTAAGGGGTATCTTCTAAAACTTAGATATAGGTATATAGGTACCTAGAAACAATATATCTAAAAGTATCAGGGTGTGGTTTTTTTGCAAAAAGAATGAACTTATTATTTTGAAAGAATGAGTGTAGAATTTTGGAAAATGTTCATGTTAGGTCTTGTAGTCAAAGAATCACTAATTTAATGAAACTCAGGGATTTTTTTTTCTATTTGTAATGCCATCTCTGTTAGCTATTGTATGTTGAATATAGAAAAAAAATCAGGATTCTTCCTTCACAGATAGAGTGCCAAAATACTCCTGAAGGCTGATGTTAAGAGATTGCCAATAATGAATGGCAAGTAAACACAAAACCCCCTACAGGTGGTATCTGCCAATTCAGATGGCAAAAGAGAGGTTTGGGGATTTTGCTAGTGTTTAACCTTCAGAGTAGTAATTAGTATTGTGCTTCAAAAAGCATATAAAATTAGCAGAGATTTTTGTTTCTGTTTATATATATTGGAAAGCCAAATATCACAATCTTTCTCTAAGGTAAAAAATGAAATAAAGACTTTTTCCAAGCAAACATTAGTAGCCTCTGTTTAAATATCATAGTGCTCGGGGTGTTAAGGATGAGAATAAGCATTTTGTAGAGATGAATTGCTGAAAGTCATGGTAAGTGTGACCATGAAAACTTCCATGGTTTCTAAATTTCCTAGTTTGTAAACTTTAAAGTAGAGCCCTGGCCTAGAAAAAACCAGAACTAAACACTTAACTATAAGTGATTTGTAAACCACAGCATACAAATTGCACTACCTGAAGAGCTGAGTTATGCAAATCTAAAAACACCAATGTCCAATAAATAATTAAGCAGAGTTTTCACTTATTTTCTTAGCAATTTCTTGATTATGTCATATCAGATTCATTTTCAGGGGTATAACTAGAACAAAACAAGTCTATGGCATCTCTAATCTAGTTGTTTTTCCTGATATTAGATCTGTTTCCTCCCTGGTGCCTAATTGCTGATAGAATAGAAGGCATGATACATAATGAGATATTGGAAAATAGCTCCTCTGAGCTTTGCTAAAGATACTAATATTTATTGAAATATGGTTTATGTTAATGTATCTTTAAAAGTACCTAGCCTCTGTACCACTGCATACTGAATAAGTTTTACCTTGTAGAAGTACCCATGGAGTCTGATAATGAATGCGTTATTGCTCTAAGCACAATTCAAATGAAAGATCCAAAAATAGCCTTCATCTTCACCTGGAGTGWCAGCGTTAATATTCAACCCTTTTTCTTCAACCTCACATTATTCTGTTCATACCACTGTTAATGTATGGGCTTTATGTCCTCTGAAAAACTAACAGCAATGCTTTAAACTGTTTAAGTTTAGGAACACTTACCATATACCATACAAGAAGTCATTGGCCTTGTTATTTGAAATGAGCTACTGTACATTAGTTGAACAGTAATGTTGCTGGAGCCCTGAAAAATCTTTAAATATATCTTTCCTTAACTTTATGCTGAGCACTTCAAATATAAAATAGCACTGAAAATATACTTTTATATAAATCAACAGATATAGGACTGATTTTTGAGAAGGGTTTTATTCTCAGGGATCCACATCCTGTCATTTCAATTGCTTCCCTGGGAAATGTGTTTCTAGAAAGATGGTTTAAATGATTGACAGCAAATATTTTTTAAAAAAATGTAGACTAATTAGACAGTTCTTCTTTGTCATAGATATTCAGCTACTGTTCTCTACAGAGTGACATGCTTACAGGCACATTGTCCCATTTATAGTCTGGTGATTAAAAAAGCTTTTAAAACAAATTGCAAGGGTTGATATTATTTAGAAGACACTTAATTAATTAATAATTAATGTTACTTTAATTTCCTAGGGAAATCATAAACTCTGTTCCCAGGCTGGGCACTGATGGCTCTATTCGCATGTATCAAATGACTGTATGCTACAGTGATCTGTGGGTGGAGCTGTCTCCCATCTTGAATACATTCCTTGTTCCCATGGAAGAATCAATGAAATCTATAAATATGTTTGGTAATGAAAAACCCCACTGGGCTGAATTATTTGCCATCTTTCTTTATTTTCCAGTCTATCCAGGCAGAGTTGTTATTCAATAGTACGCTTTTCCAAGTTCTTTATCAACTGAACTAAATCAGGATCTGAATTAAACATGCAAATGAAGGTCATGGGGAAAAATGTTCAGTTTGAGCCTGGATCTGAACGTGTCAATTCAGTTCTTGCGTCCAGCTTGAGAAATAGCCCACTGTGTGAAGTTATGCCCAGTTGATCTAAGGCAAGAGGATGAAGCTGCTTCCTTCCCACCCTCTTCCTTCCCCTCTACTTCTACTGGATAAAGGACTTTATGATCCTTCATTTGCTCGCTCTTACCAACTGGCAAGAAAGATGGACTCAGATATAAGCAGTGTGCTTCAATGGCTGACCTACTGTCTTCCAGCTCTCGATCTCTACTTACACGCTTTCTGAAGTTTGGTTGCAGGAGGAAGAAAAAAACACCAATTTTTTTGGAGTGTCCATGATCAGAATAGATGAAATCAGGATGAGATTTTGCAGTGAGGTGCGCATAAAAAAAATCCCATCATCTTCTTGCTCAAAGTGAAAGATACGCAAAACTGTTTCAGGAATGAGAGTGGAGGAGTAATGCTATAGTAATGTTCCCTTCCCTTCCCTTCCCTTCCCTTCCCTTCCCTTCCCTTCCCTTCCCTTCCCTTCCCTTCCCTTCCCTTCCCTTCCCTTCC
>CADDXX010000762.1:39364-103074 GCA_902810485.1 Alauda arvensis
GCAATTATATTATTTCTCCTGTCAGGAGAGGATGTTCCTTAGATGCTGGCCCTAGAGTTGGTCTTCATCTTACTGTCTGCCATGAATGCAGAAGGCTGTACCATGATTTGGAAGGACATTCAGAGAAATGGCTGGAGGCTTGTCATGTGCAGTACAATGCCAGTATGACTCATTTCACAGTTTTTCTTTAAACATTTTTGAACAGAGTACTAGAACATGTCAAATGGCCATATTTTCCCCAGAAGTGATAGTGCACATAAATTGTAAAATGATTTTATCATTTCTGCTAGAGGTGGGGAATATGATCTCCTTTGATGCTTGAGCAATTTTGCCAGCATTAATTAAGGAGATTTTAGTTAGATTTTCAGGATTTGCTTCAAGCTATAAGAAAAATGTAATTTCTTGATTAAATTTTGCATAATTAAGTTACATTTTGCAAATCTTTGTAACCTACAATTGTTAACTTGTAAGCTAAAAGCATGGAGGAATTGTATAAATAAGAAGCTAAATTGGCTGTAGAAATGCTCTTAATAGTTTTGAATGTCCAGGAGCCTGAAAGTACTACACCAAATGTAAAGTCTAATCCTAAATGTATTCTGTTGTGTGCCCATTATAATGCTTTGGGGAATAAATTAATAAATTCTGAAGAGAAAGTCAAGAGAAATTAAATGGCAAAAGGATTATTARTGTAACATGTAGTAATTCAGGACACAGATTGTTAACAGAACAAAGCAGAATTAACTTTATTATCCTTGCATATGTTAACTCAATCAAAAGTAATTTTAGTGACATCTTGAGAGGAACAAATAACTGTAAGAACCCAAATATTTGTGGGCATCAAATGGAAGTTAACCACATCAAGACCCCTTTATATTTTTGAAAGATTCCCACAATCTTATGGACAAATCTGGTATCAGGCAGCAATATAAGATGGGAGAAGCTGAATGGGTGTAGTGCTAGGTAGCATCACCCTTTCTCCTGCTTCACTCCATGTGACCCTGGTTTTGTGGATGTGCAGCCTATAWACCCATCTCACCCCAAGTAAGACTGAAATTGTATCTATCTTTGGGACATTACTGTGTATCTATCATTGAGATAATTTGAAGTTGCATGTCTTCAAGCCCTTAATATTTCATATTGTAACTGGCAGATCCTTGTGCAAAGTTTGCTTTGACTGCACTGTTTTTGGAAGGACTCTGAAGCTGGTCATCTTGAGTGTTGCCTCTGAAGTAGGATGGGGTGCTTGGCTGCTGGCAGGAAGAAAAACCTTCTCTTTCAAGTAGTAGAAGGACCAGAACTGTATTTTACTTGATAGAATAATTTAGTATTTCATTTAAGTAGTCACTCACATAACCTGTTCACACTGTACTCCCCTCTGTAGCCTTCCCCCTGACCCAGGCTGGCACTGGTGATGTTCAAGGATCCTTGGCTCTACTTTGCATTATGGGGAGAACCAGCTGAGAGGTCTACAGAAAGATAAGGAATGTGAAATGACAATCAGATGTAGGGCTGTCGAGGCAGAGATTGRCAAGAAAATAAAAGTCATTTTGAAAAGCTATAAAATCTCAGAGGATAAAAATACAGGGGAGTTTCATGCTTTTTTTGGTCAATAAACAATTCCTTTTTAGTTTAAACAAGGGTCCTTCTGCATGTGGCTAAAGGTGTTGGTTGGCCTGAATGGGAGTGCTAACACATAGGAGCTGTCCTTAYGAGCTGTGACTTTTGCTCCTAGTCTGGGTGCCTTAGGCCATTCCYCCCATGAATCACTTCCAAAATGTTTCCATTGGTAGGCACTCTGTTACTATTCACTTTGGGACTTGGCACTGAAGTCAAGCAGTATTGTTACTGCTTCTCATTTGAACACCTTAAATTTTTAGGGAGCAAATGGATGATGAGTAAATGGATTACTAAGAGCAAGTACTGTATAAAGAAGAGTGAGTATTCTTTGTTATGTGCAAGTTTGTTTTGTTAGCTTTGGTGAGCATTTGCTAGAGAAAAATCCATCCCGTTATTTCTGAAAACATTTGCCCAGTCTGAGCTCATGCAGGCTAATGTTTGCTTGAGAGTAAGAATGCAGTGTCTGGAGTTTACACAGAAGTTTGCAAATAACTTTCTGATTGTATCATTCTCAGTCTCTTCTATTCCTTCAGAATGCTATCAGGACATCTGTACAGCGACTGATATGATTGCTGTCAGTGGTTCAAACATGATATGAAAAGATTACATTGTGTTTATTTCTTATCTTTACTGCTATAGAATTGTGTTTTATGTGGAAATGCTTGGATTTCTTTGCTGAATTCTGAGCTTGTGACTGAGTTTATGGCAGTAGTGGTGATAAAGAAGGGACTTAACTTCTAAGGGAATATCATATATGACTTTATATTAATTAGCCCAGACATTTGTTAATCAAAGGCATGCTGTAAAATTAAAGATTTTCACATAGTGACCTTGCAGTCAACTTGGTCATCATTTCTGCAATGAAATGCCTCCTTTGGTGAAGCAATATGTCCATGTAATRTCATGAGATAGTTATAATGATGTCAGCATTTCTTTACTTGGAGGGTGTCCATAAAGCAAAGAGAATTTGTTTGTACCCATTGAAAGAATTTGGTACACTTGTCACCTTCAAGAACAGATTTGTTTCTGAATGCATCCATTCTACTAAACTATGGGTATTGAAGTACGATATTTTCCCAGATGTGCAACAGTTGTTTTAAAACATCAACTAGAGTTTTATAAATTACACAGATAATTTTTAAAATCATGTTAGAAGTACTATTACTGCAGTGCTAATAAAGATTTATATTTAGTCCCGGACTAAATATTTAATAGAACAGTTGATATGCAGGGAAGATTACACTTGGTTAAGAGTACATTAGAGACAATACCAAACTTTTCCTATAGACTTTGTGTTGAGAGCCTTTGACATTGTGTTGAGAGCCTTCAAAGGCTGCCAGGGGTGAATTGGTTCTGAGTTTAGCTCTTAATTTTCAATTATATCTACTTGTCTTCTAACAATTCACCTTTGTCAAATAGACATGAAAGGTACATRATTAAACTGAAAATATTGGGAACCAGCTGAGTCAGTGTCTGGCACAGTGTGGGAGACCAGAGTATTCCTCTGGGTCTCCTGGATGGGCAGCAGCTGGGACAGGGGGGTTGGTCCCCCATGGCCTGTGTGAGAGACAGCAGTGGCTTTGATCTGACACCTTGGAAAAGGCTGCCAAAGCTGTCTGAGGATTTGGATGACACGAGGGTTTGATTGGTGTGTTTTTTATTAAATCACTGGGTGTGCAAATATTAGTTTTAGATTTTTCTGTATAGGTATTAATGGGGCAAAGATGGAGGCAGATCAATGTGATAAAGTCATATTTTCCTGTCCTTTTCTTCCTCTTCCTCTTTGCAAAGGGTGATGGTTTTTTAGGATTGGGTAAAGGTGTGATTTCACTGTGAGACTTGGATTTTAGTTATTGGATTTTAGAGGAAAACAATGTTAACGTAGTTTAGAATATAAAAACCCAGGTGCTATTTGTGGGCGGGGAGAATTCACTTTTCCAGCTGCTTGTGAACACCACGCTGGTGTGACTGAACCTGGAGATAAGGCTTTTAAAATAAACATCTTCAAACTGCAACCTGAAAGCTCTCTGATTCCTTCTTCCAAGCACAGGCAGTGAGAAAACAGCTGTTCACTACCATCCAGGGTTATCTCAGAAGAGATACCACGGCAGCACAGGATTTATTCCCCTTTCAGAAATATGACTTTATTTTGTTATGATTCCACCTACAAAGCAGGGTTTGTACAGTACACAAAAATGCCTCAGCCAAAAGGAGTAATAAAGCCTAACTGGTATAAATCATTGATGCAAATCTGTTTCTAACCTGTTCCTTTCACTCTTATCTCAAACTCATTCATGCTACTGGAAATCATGACAGGAACAGATTATGCTAGAGACAAAAAGAACTAATTACCATAATTTTTCTTCTTCTATATTTCTGTCACATCAATGTATGTAAGAGTCTCACTGAAAAGCTTTCTGTTCTTTGGAATGCTAGATAGAAGGCAGACGTAGTGCTGTCTTTACTACTGAGGCTGTCTTTTATTGATTGGTTTTGGAACAATGTGCTCCATCATGTTTGAAAAGAAGACAGGACAGCTCATTGAAAACATAAGTTGTTGTTCTTCTCCTCAGGAGGCAGCTGTAATAGGTCTTGTTTGCTCAACCAAGTGTTTAAYTTGTGCAAAAGTTATTATTCAACTGGTACAATTTTCATGTAATACTTCTTGTTAGAACCTCTGCTCATTTAAAATAATGAATAATTAAAATAGGTTTAGATATTGAACGAAGCTGCCTGCTTGGCAGGTATATGGTGCTCAATACAAATTGAGTCTATCTCCTAGCTGTAAAAAGGAAATAATTTTTGGGATACATCCAAACACATTCTAAAGCTTGTGATGAGTTTTACCTATAACACTTTTACTTGAGATAGTTATAACACAGCAATTAAGAATTGCTTTTTGAGAAATAGCACTTTGGCCAGTGAAAGTGATTGATGATGTAATGAGTGATTTAATGACCAATTTTCAGCAAAATCCCTGCCCTATAAAATAAAAGGCAAAGTTAATCTGGCCTGCTGTTTTGTCCACCTTCATTCACCATAATTTTAACAGTTAAAAAGAGTTATTCAAAACAGCTTAAAAAACAAAGATGTGGACTGGACAGTCMCTTTCCTGTCCTCCCATCTTTTTCTGTCATTCAAATGTTATTCAAAATGGACATATCTCTGAGGAGAAGAGTTTTCCCTTGAAGTGTTTGGTGATACTAAATACTTACAAAAACATAACATCATGCATATCAGTGAATGGCCAGTCAGACAAATTGCTCTTAGCTATAGGACAGATTACATTACACATTGTACAAAATTTTTTCATTATGCTTGGTGAAAAAATGGAAGTATTTTCTAGTTTTATAAACTAAAGTGYAGCCTGCAAATCTCTGTGTACAAATATCTGTAAAATAGGCATTGATGGTGACAAAAATCCATCTCATAGGGTCCCCTATGTATCTGTTTCTCAGCACTTACAGTAGCAGCAGCAATAGCTTGRTTGTCTGTGTGCAGAGTGAGCCATTTCCTTAGACTTAACCTCTTCCCTCTCAAAATAAGCGAGATAAGTGATGTTGTGAACAGCTACTCATGTCAAAAGACCTGTCAGTCTCTCTGATCTTTATTGGTGACTTCATGCAACAGTGTAACCTTGTGATAGCTTGATTCCACACTATACATTYTATAGGTAAAACCAAATGGAATTTCATAGCTTGAATCGACCACATCTGTCCTCCATTAGACGTGCTCAATTAAATTACCAGCTATTTTCCAGTTAATGTGAGATGAGAAGAGAGGTAAGGACGGTCTGTTTGTTTTTCCATTCATAGACAGYGGATGAGTACGTCTTCAATACAGAAGAATGACATTCTCTTTCCTATGATCCTTTGCTTGGAAATTGTTCTCCCAGTGCAGTAGGAGAGGCAGAGATCTTCAAGCAACACGGTAGTTCACTACGTAATTGAAAAATGTCGTACTATTCAGACATAAGGGGAAGAAGGTATTGTTGCMAAAATAATTTTAGTTCTAGTATTCTTTAGTTTTTCCATGCCTGATTTTACCTCCCTCACCCCAGTCTGTTCAAAGGTCTTCTTTCCCCATACTTTAAAAATTGTTTCTTCTAAGTGTGAAATTTCTATATTTCTATGTTTATAATGGAGCATTATGGGAAAGTGAGCAACCTTTCCAACCTTTATTATTCGTTTAGTCTCATAGGATTCTTCCTGGAACTGGTGGAATGAAGTGGTGTCCTGAATCTAAAGTTAATATATCTGAGTACTGTCATCGTATCCATGTAATTGCATTAAAATATTTTTAAAATTTCTATGTCTTTCTCAGTATCTTTTACTTAATCATGTAGGTAAAAAATTCAGGAAGGCAGGAATTAAGTAAAAATAAGCTTGATTGTTGAGTACAGAGGCAGTTATGAAATATCAAAGTATTTTACTTAACATTGAACTTAAGTGCAGTAATATATCTGTATGAGTATCATCATGGCAAAAATGCTAATACATGCTTTTAAAATAAAATTTCTTGCAATCTTTAAGAATATTTGGTTAAATAATTTCAGCATGTTTGTATCTCTGAGCATAATTGTTTCTTCTGCTCTAAATGTGGTACCAGCTATGTTTGTTTGAGATTAAGAAAACTGTTGTTGCAGACAACACAGACAGATGACTTTCCATTGTGTACTATTTTCACTGTGCTACTTAAGTTTCATCATAATTTGATATCATAGTTCAACCAYGTCACTTTTTGTTAAAAAAAACAGGAACAACTATTCATCTTCAATCCTTACCATATGGTGGAGATATTRATATGCAAGAAGGCATTAGTCAAATTAGCATTTTCTGCAACCGTGYTCATCTGTGTAACTGATTCAATAATTGCATGTGTTCTTTCTTCTCTGCAATTCAACTTATCAYCTTTGCTAATTGAAAAGGGCCAGACTCCTTTTGGCTAATCCATGAACTTGGAGTAATCTAGTTTTGGGAAGAAGTTTTCAGGTTTTTCTTAGTGTTTTTTGCTGACAGTTGCTTTTTGGAGAGAGAAGGGAGTCCAATAGTATAATACTAATATTGTATGTTACCATRAAATGATCCAGAACTTTTTGTTACTCTTGGTACAGTGAAGGCTTTTTACTATTTTAATGTATTTGTTCAAGAATGGGGCTATTGTTAAAACCCAGGAATTTCTTCTTTCAGACTTACCCTTGAAACACTCTTACATTTTTATGTTTAAAATGGAATAAACCCATTTTACTTACATATTTTGCTATTCCACATTTTTGTTGKTTTTTTTCTTGGTTGTTTGATTTATTTGTTTTGTCTTTTTTTTTAAAACTAGCATATTTTGAGCAATCTGTCTTATGATGTGTGTAGTAACAGGATGGATGCAYGACTTTTACACAGTTAACTTGCTACTCCTTTCATTGAAATGATTTTATTATTTTCCATGGCAAATATTGTCCTTCTTTTGAAAATTTCTGCTTTTGCTACTACAATCCTAAAATCATCATAAGGAATGTGGTCTGAAGCACACAGCCAGCAACTGAAACCTCACTAAGTTAGTTCTGCTATTGTATATCAAAAAGTTCTCAGTTCTTTGTCATTATTAAATAGTGGTTTGGATTTCTGTTTTTAAACATTTTTTTTTTTCTGTGAAGAAAGAAGATAAAGTGTCTGTCATCTTGGGGCCAAGTCTCCACATTTAGCAGTGCTCAGCATTTATTGAATATAATGTCTGCAGAAACCCATTCTGACCTGAGAAGGTCCAGGTCCTACAGGGCTCTAGGGAGACCCCAGAGTGTCAACACTCAGGTGTCTGATGGTTCTTGGAGATTCCTCATACTGACCAGCCTATGGATTATGGAGGATCCTCAGCTAATTCTGATGCTTAGCTAGGATGAATCTAGGTCTGAGCTTACGTGGTTTTCAATGCACTAGATACATTATCTTTGCTAGTTTTCTATCTTTTTTTTAAGATTCTGATTCTAACACACAGTACTTAACAAAACGTGGGTATTTTAATGCCTATTTTATGCTTAACTACAAGGCAAGACTGATGGCCAACACTTGCAGAGAATCAAAGGGATATACTGTAAGTTAGAGACACATGAAGACACCATTGTCTCTGCTTTTGGAGTTGGTGGTTTTAAGCTCACGTAGGAAAAAGCTTCACAGACTAATGCTGGCTCCTCCATGATTGGTCCCAAGGAAGATGGACACATTCTCTTTTGCTCTGATCTCTTGATCTTAAGATGTAGTGGGTGCAAACTGCTATGTGTTCAGGTAGTAAGTGTATTTTGCTTTCTCTGGTGAGTTAGCTATAAATTTGGAAATACAGGCAAATCAGAAGGTGAGCAGAAGTATAACTTGAAAAGATACCTCTCTAGAAAGAAAATCTGCAGTCCAAAGAGTGGGGAGTTTCTCAGTCTTGTTTTGCCATTTGAGGAATTTTAACTCTCCTTGCCTCCAAATGCCAGTGTTTTGCATTGCCGTTTAGTCTCCTGCCCAACAGTCTCCGAAACTTACAGACTCCTTAATGTAAGTTTGATGCTGAAGTCTGTTTCACAAATATAGTTTTCCTCCTCCGGAACTGTGGTGACTTTTAAAATTTTGTAAATGCTTGTTCTGCAACCTTGCTGTGGTTATCTGGAGTCTGTAGATGGCTGAATGTGCATAAGCAAAGGCCACTTGGATACACCTTTTTCTTCTTAGTAACAAATTCCTCGTTTTCCCTCTCATTTATATAGTCCTACTATCTTGTAGTCCTTCCTTAAATGAATAGTTCCATTTAAAGGCAGAACAACATAAAATATAACAGTCCATTACAGCCTTACCACTTTGCTACAGATTTATCTAAGCAGTTTAGTTTCTGTTGTAACTCCACTCAGGAGCTTCATGTGCTCCCTTTCTGCTCCCTTATCTCAGTTATCTTTCTGAGAACATAAGGCACAAAATGATAATTCACTTGCCTGCTGTCTGTCTCCTTCCAGGTTGCACCTCTAGGTGTACCCTTAATGTCTCAATGAAATTCAGTGTTCAATTGCATTTATTAATGTGTACATACCAATCATATTTGTTTCCTGCACAACACTGGGTATTGAATTCATTGCAGCAGTTATACAAATATATGCACAAGGCAGGTTATGGATCAGGCTGTGCCTCAGGGCCTGCCCTGCCCTGGGCAGAGCAGTGCTGAGAGCAGTTCAGTTGAATTGCCTGTTGGAAAACCTCTGAAGAAGGTTTGTTATCAGAGGATGATGCTACTTTGGGGTGATAGGTTGTCTGGCCCCTCCCTACCTCTGCTTCTCCTGACTGCAGGGCACTGTACTGCTTTCTGCCTGCAGTTTTGAGAGGGAATACAGGAGAGAGCCCTTTCCTCTGTTCCCCTTCTGTCTCCTGTCCCCAGGAGAAAGGGCTTCTGATATTTTTTTGGCAGCCCAATGCTGCCTCATACATACAGCATCCTTTACCACCCCTCTGTCCCTTGTTGTGAAGGCCCTTCTCCATGTGAACCCGAATTTGCTTCTCAGTTCTCTCCTAAGAAACTCCATTGTAGACCACAGGAGAGCAGCAGTGCACAGCCACCTGATTCCCTAACTGGCATTCACTTAAATTGTATGTAACATTTTCAGGCAGAACAGAACAGTCAGAGCTTCTGGGACAGTCAACATGAATTCTGGCCTTAAACCGCAGGAAAAGTCAGATGCATAATGATGCAGGGCATTCTTTAATTCTCAGACTGGAGGTGGTTTTTATTATCTGTGGTAAACTGTGGCAAATAATCAGAGCTGAAAGCATATTTATCTTAACAGAAAATGAAAAATATACTCCTCCCTCTGTTGATTAAATCTCTTGTGTGCTACAAACATTTCTATGGCAGCTACCCACTATTATTGTCATTACAGTTCAGGTGCTCTGGGGCAGTTACAGTAAAATCAGGAGGTGTCTGCGAAAATCAAGCAGTTCTATAAACAACTGCTTCTATATCAACTCAGCTGCTTCTGACATTCAGTCAAGCAACTGACAGCTGCAATGTGTAGCAAGGCTTAGTCTCCATTTCAAATAAAAGAAACTTCTGGCATGAATGGTTACAGCCCAGGGTTCTGACACTGAGAAGGCAGTACTTTCAGGTCCAGCTGTAGATGACAGGAAGGTTAACTGATATAACCATAAATTGACAAAAAACCCAACAACAACAACAAAACCCCCCCAAACCAAACAACAACAACAACAAAACCAAACCAAAGCAAACAAAAAAACCAAAAAAACAACCCAGACAAAAAAAAACCCACAACCCTAAAAAACCAAAAAAAAACCACCAAAAAACAAACCCAAAAAGACCAAAAAAAACACACCAGCAGTATACTTTTGGGCATGAAAATCCTGTTCATTTTTCTTAGTTCTGTGTATCTAGAGCACCTCATGCAAAGAATTTTCCTCTCCATCAAGAAAGATAATAGGTAGGAATTTGGTGGTGAGTGTGGGTGGAGCTGAGAAGGTGGCTGCTTGGCATTTATGCATTGAAGGAAAAAAAAAAGAGAGAAGTGTTTTGAAAGCTGCTAATTTTCAGTATGCTCCGGGGGCGGTGGTGGCAGAACTGACTGCTCTGGAGCTCTGCTGCTGCAGTGAGGCTGCGTCAGACTGAGGACAGTGAGGGCATGCAACACCAGGGGACGTTTGTCCTGTACCCCAACAATAACAGCAGTCCAGGGAACAGTAGTCTTGTATYTTATGGTGCAAAATCCCTGTGGTGTGGCGTTCTGCATGTGTGTCCTTTACAGGCAGGCTGCTGCTGATGAGCTTTGACATGGAGCTGGGATTTCTTCTGTGTGTCAAACACACCACAGATTTTCATCCAGACTGTAACTGAGCCTTACATCCTTGGGGCTGGAGATTGCATTGCTAGCTGGAGAGGTGCAGGCTTGGTTGTGAACAGCTGTGGGGGAATAACAGTAAGTCAATGGTAACACTGTCACTCTCTGGGAGCCCAGGAGAGCCCTCTATCCCATAGATAAATCACCTCTCAACTCATCACAGGTTAATGGATCCCCAGACTGTGAGATCTATCACCGTGCTGTAGCCTATCCATAATGAAAGAAAGGTGTAGATTAAAGTAGTGACTGGCGGTGTTATTTGTAAATAAGAAACATTGTCCTGTTCTGAGAATAGATTAAAAAAAGTGTTYTTCACCCAACACTGCATTAAAGATTGTCTCACATAGACAAATTGCCTGTGCTGATCTCATTCATACAGTACTTGCTGATCTGATGGTGGATAATATTATGTATGCTAAATTTGGGCAATATGGATGCTTACAAGAAATTGTGCTCTCAAATACAACAGCACCTCTATACTCAGCARATCTGTTCCCCTCTCTCTGTTCATAAACATGCCTACGAGTATTACAAATAATTTTACTAGTTTTTCAGTCTTGCTRGCACTTCAGAAACAATATAACTAAGTGATGTCAGCTGAATTTTATTCACCTGAGAGCATTGTTGTTAAAATTGTGCACTGCTTTCTATTACAGGGACAAACAGGAAAGGGTTGCTGCAGTGMAGTAATGGGTCACAAGGCACAGGGCAACTTCCCTCCAGCTAAACCTGTATGTGGCAGCTATGTGCATCGAGGACGTGCTGTACTCTAACTTTTCACACTTTCCCTGTCCTGGCTCTGGCCCATGCCAGCTGTGCCTCTCAAAACAATGCACAGGCACAGCTTGTAGCTATGCCTAKAGGGGAGGATGCTTTCTGTTTATGGCTGAGCTGTTGATCTGCAAAGGAAAAGCTGCTGGCGCTGCTTGGTTGGRTGAAGCTGGGAAGCCTTGGGTTTTCCCCAGACATGGGGACAAGTTACCTGACCTCTACCCATCCCAGAAAYGTTCCTGTAATAAGCCACTCTTTGCCCTGCCTGCTGCTGCTGCTGCTGCTCTGAGAGATCAGATTAAGGGTCATGTAGGAGTTTTGTCTGGAGATCASATTTAGGATCACCTGGGACTTTTTCTCTCTTGCAGAACAATGCCAGTAGCAATTGCTGACACAACAGGTTCATGCCTCATAAACACAYTATTAGAAAAATGCMGGGGATGAAACTKTAGGATGAAACTTTCCTAAAGATGCTCTGTTAGATCCCCTGCCTTAGAACCCATACTCAGCTTTAAATGTCTTAATTTTCCTTTGGAAGAGATCATAGGATCACAGGGTAATCAGCCCTGCACATGACATGAAYACTTCTTTTTTTTGGTACAAATATATTTCTGGCTAATTAATAGTTGATTTTGTGTCTGTACTATTTATTATCCTTTAATCTGGATAATTTTCCACCCTCTCAAATACTGCTCTTAATGTGTTTATAAAAGCTTCTCATATTCTTCTTCTAGGATAAGCAGATAAAAGTAATTTAACTTGTATCATAAGACCTATTAAGGATTCTCAAAAATTCTCCACTTCCATAATCATTGTGGTAGTGCTTCTTTGAGTCTGTTTCCATTTGAATTCATCTATCTTAAACATAAGTGAAGTGATATATCACGTTTATAGAGGATTTTTTCTTTTCCTTACATCACTGTGAAATGAAATGCTTCTTTTCTCTCRGTTACTCTTGTGYACTTTCTTCTTCTTTTTTCYTCTTTTTAATGCTATTTTGACTTCTGCTTCTGTGTCCCTAATGATATATCCTATTCTGCTCCCTCTCTTTTTAATGTGAGGCATAAACAAAGTATCTTATTTTGGGAAAATACTGCTGAAAATGTAAGAAAATAAAGAAAAAAAATATGACACACTTATTTTGTGTCATACCTGCAGTGACAGAATTGGGACAAAACTGAACAATTTCAAGCTTTTTTCATATTTTCAAAGTAACCTGAAGCATTTTGTTTTGGCATAGAACATCTAATGAGTATTGTCATGGTAACTATTTGAAGAGACTACATCGTGTGTTGTTCACTTTTACTGCTATCACTTCAATGCAGTGATAACAAAAATAGTGAAAAGTCTACCCTCATTGCAAAATTTGAATCAGTTTGAATGATTCATGATGGAATCTGGAAATAGATTCTTTGCTGGCTGATCTGCTCACGCTTGCACTGAGAAGAGCAATGAGGTAGATGTGGGTGTTGTCTGCAGCTGCCTGGGGATCCAGGTGKTCTCTCATTTTTGACCCTGAGTGTTTATTAACAAACCATTGTGTAACTCTGCAGGAGATCTGGTGCAATAAYGGGATTAAGATTTTGTGTTCTGTCACAGAAGAAAGTATCCTGGTGGTGACACCTCATCTAATGTCAGAAACACAGAAGCAGAACAAGAAGGTTGAGWATAATTCCTAATTTCTGCCTGAGCTCAGTATACAGGCAAATTTGCCCTAGTGGGGGGTGGCATGGCAGGAAGTGTGGTCAGAAATAACAAAAGCAGCAGATGGAGTGTAAAAAGGGGCACTGGTATGAGTCCATGTATTTTGACAGGTATGCATTTATATGTTTTGAAAGGTATCAGCCTACTAACTTTGATAAAGGCCTTGGAGAGATTAAGTACAGAGTGGGAAGGTATRAATGTCATTGGCTAATTTTTCTGATCAGTGGTTTTGTACCATGGGCAATTATAAGAAGATGTGAAGGACATTGGCTACATCCTTCAAAATTCAGGTGCACATGATGTCATAAACTCCCAGAAATTAATACAAATTGATTACTTGCATAGATTTCCAGGGTTATGTCTTCATACAAATTAAAGTTTCATGKCAGATTTGCACAAATTTGGACAATATTTTTATCAGGCATTGTATCTTCATCACAGAACTGTTTTGCAGGCTTCTTTTATGTTTCATGATAYCAGAGATTTCTTTGATAGTTTGACAGCTAATACTAAAGCAATGATAATTTGTTTTCCTTTTCTTGAGAATAAGACTATTTGCTATAATCTAAAAATATTTAAAACGTTTTGCGCTCAAATTCATTGTTGTCTTGTTTTATCCCTGGCAGGTGTAAGTTTCCTTATTTATTATCTACTTTGGGCTCAGATGATGTCAGCTGGGGATTATTGTATATATGAATGACAATAACAGATTGGGTTTTATGGGTGTGTTTGTCTGACAGGCTAGGTAAAATTAAAAGAAAAAATGGGACTTCAGTAATTGTTGGTAATAAAAAAGAGTTAAGAGTCTAGTTCAGCATGATACTGAAGTAGGTGCTTAATTTCAAGCATGTAAGAAGCTCCATAAAACTTGATTGCAYGAATAAGTGTTTGAAAGATCAGTCCCAGAAAGGCTTTTAATGTTCAGGGCACAGTGTGGAAGAGCATAAGCTTCTGATAACCTGTCCTATTTCGACTGMAAATTGATCAATGAACGTTTTACATTCATGCCCTCATGTTGTGAAAAGATGGCTRAAAGTGGCCTTAGAAAATAAAATTAATGTCTGAAATGAAGGGGAGAAGGGAATATCGGTCTTAGCCAGGAGTGCTTAATTTGGACCTCATAACTCACTGAAAGAGGGGGAAAAAACAAATACATATWTGGTGTCAAAAACAACTTGAGTGCCTCCTTATGAAATATAAATGCCTTCTTGGAACACAATGAAACAAGTCTTCAAAATTTAACTGCATGCAGATTCTATGAAGTGAAGAACTGGGACACTGAATTTTAGCTCATTCAGTGATTCTTTATAACTTTATGACATAGACTTASCTGGAGACCTAAAATAAGAACATACTGCAGTTTAGATAGGCTTAACAACTAGTCAAGAGATAAATGTTTTGAGAACCTGTCTATAGATTTTTAAGAGCAATTGTAAATATTCTAGATGTATTGATGGAATAGAAAAACATTCTGATCCCAGAACTAGTAAGATGTAATCTCCACAAAAGTTAGATTGGAAAGAAAAGAATAGGTAAGAAAATGGAAACTGAGGTAAGAAAAGAGAGCTAAATASCTTCCATGAAAACTGTCTGAAAAAATGTTGGGTTCAAGTCATAGTATGTCAGAGGTTTCTCCATAATGTATCTTATAACAAAGAGGAAGTGTTACAGGATGACACCTCTGAGACATCTTCCATGTAAATTACAGTAATCATTTAATCAATATCTTAGTACAAAATTGTACTTTCCCTTTCATAGGACGAGATGTAATTCAATTTTATCCACCAATGTCCAGAAATTATCTGGAAATCTGTTTCCCATGTGACATTAAGGCTATGCAGTGCTGTCTATGTTACATCAAGTATATTAACTAATGGGAGAATTGCTAAAAGAAAAGACCACAGTGACTCTCTTCTATGGTAACATTACATGGCACAGATAAGTTACTGTAATTTCTTGCATGTTACTTTAAAGCATCTGAAGTGGTATTCCTGCTCCTTGCTAACTGAATACTCAGACCTTGTTGCTTTTGAACATCTGATTTTCTTATCAATCTCAAATATCAATTTTCCTGAGGAAATAGGGCAGCAAGGTCTCAGCAGCTAGAATATTTTCATTTCCCTTTTTTTATTCTGCTTTTGCTTAAGAAATTCCATAGGGGAACTGAGACGTCTCATTTTTTAATCTTATCTGAATAAAAATATATTTTTGTATGTGTGTATGATTTGGACAGAATAGGAACTGGGACAACAGAGAGAATTACAATTGTTGTTTCATTTGTATTGGGGGTTTGAATCACTTAGTTGGACTTTTTTCTATTAATGGGCCAAGGGCAGGCTGCTCATCTAGGTAGTGATCAAATCCTGTAACAACAATTGGGAAATGTCTTGCTGACCACTAAAAGCTGAAATTCTCCCTCCATTTTGAATAGAGAATGATATATTTGAAAAGAACRGATTGAAATGCAAATATCAATTGTCTTGTTAAAAGATCAATGGCTATAGGATAAGTCACTGTTAAATGTAAGTATATAAGCCTTGGGATTTCAAATTAGAAATGTATGATATCAGTCAGGCAATGACTACCTACACTGAATACACCTGGAAGGTGGTGTCAATGTCTGCACAGGATATATTTAATCTTGTCTTGACCCCTAGGTTTGCCCTGGGGAGCATGATGACACTTTCTTTTGCCTCTCTGTGTAAGGCGTGGGACTTAGCATCTCTCTTACATGTATTCCTGACTGCCAAGTCCTCCCCCCTTGCCCAAGTTCTAAGCTCAGGTATTAGTCAGACATTGACCTTCAGCTCTTTCAGGAACCCTGGTTAGAGATTCTCTAGTCTGARTCTTAGGGATTCAGTACAATGCAGGAAGAGCTAAGGGTTAAACAGCATAATTGGCATACAAATACAGCCATAATGAATAACAGTGGCTAGCTGAATGTAGGCTGGAGAGAAATAAAGCATATAATATGTACTRTATAATTAATTAGTATTCCAGACAGAGTCTGAAAACAGATTTTATAAAATGGGAGCACTACATAATTAATAGGTGCATGTATCGCACTGAAGAATTGATTCATTGCTAGAAATAGGGGCATTACATCAATCTCTTGTATACCCTACGATGTGTTTATCAGAATTTTCCAGGTTTAAATGAGGAAAAAAGGATGCTACAGTCTGCATAAATCTACTCCTGTGTCACTGCCTCTGGAAATGAAAGAGAAGCCAGGACAAGATCTTMTATTTTTCACACGAAGTACACATGCAGGGTGGGATGTCTGATTAGGTAGGAGTGTGTGTGCAAATATGCACACATACAAAAAAAACCCACATGGGCAGGGTTTCTATGGATTTGCAGAGCAAAGCACAGAGCTTTTGGCTTCCYTATCAAAGCCTGCTGGCTCCATGCCGTAAGTGCAGTGTCTTATTCTTGCATGGTGCATTGTCACTCTGCCATTTAGAGTGGGGCTACTTTCATGCCTCTGCCTATGCACACAAGCACACAAAATAACACTCATTTTTGATGGGTTATTTGACATGGTTTGACTGACCTACTGTWCATATATTGGAGGATGAAAGCACTTATTGTTTATATACAGCAGTAYAAATATTAAATTATAATTTATCATTTCATGGTAATATAATTGCTAGAGGATTAAAAAGTGGCAGGATACTTATTGTACTAAGAAGCACCTTCTCCCCACCACCCCCCCCCAAACTCAGCTTTGACCACGTTTGCATGGTGGATTTCTTAATCCTAGTTGTCACTGCATTTATTAATTGACTTTATGTTGGCACCTACGAGACCTAGAAACATCTGCCCTGCCATAATTATGTTACAACCTAAGAAGAAGCAAAAGCACCATCTGATTTTTGGTTTAGACTATTGAAGGGCATTTTGAGTATTTAATGCACAGTATCTAACACCAAGGATATCAGGATTAAGATACATCATTTTCCTGGAAATAGTTTAAAGAAGAATAAAAACCATAGTTAGGTTCATTTCTTATGGGTGAGGGTATAAACTTCTAGTGCTAAGCTCATATTCATTCATGACTTCTGAATTTSACTATTGACATCTATCTTTCTGGGGCATGACTCTGCTGTCCTTGAACTCAAGACTCCTGTCCACTTTAAYAGGAGAAAATTGAGTCTAGGCACTGCTTTTTCCTACTAGAATGAATTCTAAGCTGTAAAAATGTTTCTTCAACTCTAWTTAGCCACAGTAATAATCCTTTTTAGTTTGAGCATGTGTAATTGTACTGCTTCTATTACTGATTTTAAATTCTGATTGCTGAGCATTGGATAAAYGTTAATGAACTTACTATAAGAAATCATTACAGTTCAAAACAAATTACAAATTATCTGCTGAGCAATTTTGGACAGTGACTGAGAATGATTTTTTCATGAACATGCCCCTATCCTGCCATGTTTTTCGGTGACTGATTTGTTGCACTCTGAGGTCAATATATGGGATCAGGTCAAGTGGTATGACACGTAAAATAAGAGCTTAGCTAAAAGAATATTTTTGAATATTTTTATTATACATATTGTAGATGTTGRCAATTTTATTAATTGAAATTAAATTTAGTTGGAGACTGCTTTCAGTCTCAGTGTTTTCCCTCAGTTCTCTCAGCCTGAGGAGGGCCCAGTAGCTTATAGCAGTTTTGTACCATGGCTTTGTAGGTCTTACAAAATAAAAAAAGATTTTTTTGGATGGAGGTGGTAGCCTGAATGTTCTTACCCTTCTTCTTTTTTAAAGGAACAAAAAAATCACCAAAAGTTCCTAGGGGGAGACAGCTTGTAGAACAGAGATAGTGTTTTTTTAAAGGTWAGAGCAGATTCAGAGAATTATTAAAGCTAGCATCACAGATCAAACTCATTAAAACATGGTAATAATGATCAATCATGATCTTACTGCAGAAACAAAGAAGGCCAGAGCAAAGAACTGTATAAGTTAAGAGACAAAATGGTATATTAGGCTTTCTAAAGTTGGGATTTATGCCAATCCAGGATTGATTCACTCACTGCGCTTTGTTATATTCTGTGCAGCCTAGTTTTGTGTTTCTAGCAATAGGAATGATGTCACTTCTTACTAGCAAGCAATTTCTAACAAACAACTTAAAGTCATTAAAGGCTCAGCATGTCTCCAGTAATAACAGGATTCATCTCTATATACTGAGAAGTACTACTGAGCTTGCTCAAAATACCTAAATCGTGTTGTGAATAGATGTACCTTGTGTTGATATGATTGCTGCATGTAAGCCCTGATGTCTTGTTAGKCACTAAATAATTCCTAGACTTCAAGAAGCTTAATAGTTTTTTGAAATGCAATGTTAATTTTTAGGCTTGTAGCAGAACCTTGGATTGATTTTRACTGGTTTATATTCTACTTTATCTGTAGCAAATGGATAGCTACTATCTTGGAACAGATTCTGATATTTGGACTGAAGTTGCAGAAGAGTGTATTTACTTACATGCCACTTGCAGCCACCACAGAACAAGGAGTGACTGATGTCATCAGAATAACCACCAGATGTTACAAGCTTCCCAGGATCCTTATCCTTGATTTCTTTATAATGTCTCCTAGTCAGAGAGGAGTCATTGTTACGGATTAATAATATCTAACTGAAATCTGATTTTCTTATTGAAGGCATCTATACCCACACTGTATCTTCCTCGCACATTACTGTTGACCATGGCAAGATGACAATGTCAGGAATTTCAGGTTCAGTGAACATGTGAAAGGATGCTGTGTAGTGATAACTCTAGTGATATGGGCAGCCATGAGTCCTTTTCTCTTGTGCATGAGTACAGCTAGGTGACATTTATGTCAAAGCACTGTTCACTCCTGTTGCRTGGTTGGATAGATCAAAATAAGTCCAAATCATTCCCAAATTAGGTGAAATAGTTCAACAGAAAAAGATGTCCAAGAACCATAAAAATATACATGGCTTCTGTTTAGCATCAATTAAACTGAATGTTTTGACTTTTTTTTGGATACATGGTAAGATGAAATACAGTTAAACTTAATTGCAAAGCATAAACAAACTTGTGTGTTTTAGGAATTAATAAAAAAAAACAATTGCTGTTCATATATGGTATGAATTATTTCAGCCTGTGTATCTTATAAATTGAATAAAACAACGACTTTTTAGAAAACTTGGAAATATTTCAAATATTTGCAAGTGCAGRAACTTTATTCATCAGTTCTAACTAATTAAAAGAATACTTAAAAAAAATTTGCACCTGACAAAGCATTTGGCAAAGCAAAAGCCTCAGTACTTTGTAGAAAGCTCCTGATGAATTGGTCAGTAAACAGACATAGAAAAGATGCAGTTTGCTTGCTTTCAGAGAACTTAATGAGTAATAATGACATGCCTTCAATAGTATAAGTATTAAATCTCTGCCTTSAATGGGCCAATAATTTACACCAAGCTTTGTGGTCAAGAACAAATTGTTTTCACTTTTCTCCATCCTCCTGTGTTCTCACTTCAGTAARTTAGATCTTATCAGGACCAGTAAGAGACAGTCACCTGAAATGCAATCTTATGAAGTTATTTGTTGCTTTCCTGCTGGAGGGAACACAATTGTAGGAAGGCCTTCAGGTGCAACTGAAGCAAGCAAGGCTGAAATGGAAATGTCATACTTTTCATTTCTGATGAAAAAATCCTCAAAACACTGTTTTCAAACAGTGCTTGCTAATAGAGCTTGAGGGCACTAATTCCATCACAGCCAAATCTGTAATTCAGATGCATAAATAAAGGATGTAGATTAATCTCTGAAGGTAGCCAAGTTTTAAGGTGTTTTAAACCCTTAAAACTTGATACTGTCTTATTTTTATTAGATGTAAGTCAAAATCATGTAAAAGGTGATAATTAAAATTGAGAACTCTGACTTTCGTTTCCCTTTGAAAAATTATCCTGGGGTTAAAATACTTCTATTGATTTTTAAAAATCAAAATAAATGTGTTTTCTAGGGGACACAGACAAGGCTTCCTCAAAAAGAAGTGGATGAACTAGGGGCTGGATGAGCMGACAGGAGGTGGGTTGAAAACTGCTGGGCCCAGAGGGTGGCGACCAGTGGTGCAACATCCAGGCTGGAAGCTGGTGATCAGCAGCTCCTGGTCAACATCTTCTCTGATATCTGGATGAAGGGACACAACATACCCTCACCATGTACACAGGTGGCACAGGGAGGAGTGACCTGTATACCTGAGGGTTGTGCTGTGGTCCAGAGAGATCTTACCAGGCTGGAGAACTGGGCTAATGGAAACCTCATAAAGATCAGCCCTGCACTGGGTAAGACACAACCCCTATCAGTAAGTAGGGCCTGACCAGTAGGAGAGCAACTTGATCCCAAGAGACCCCTTCCAATCTCAGCCCTTCTCTATGTTTCTGTAATGGCACTTCTTTAAAYTCATGATTTGGAAWAAAGTAATAGAAGAACCTGAGAAAATTCATGATAAATGTTTTTATTCTTCCTTAAAGAAAAAAAGTGAATCCATGTCCAGTTTTGCAAATTTGTCTTAAACATTTRTAATATCCTGATTCACAGAATATAATAAAAGACAATAATATTGTTCATTCCTTCCTGAATTATTTATTAGTGGGAGAAAAATTTGTCTTTTGCTAGTCACTTGTGTRCATATTACTTGGCCTCAATAAATACAGACTTCAAATTAATTCCAAAAGGAGCAAAATCCTGTAATAGTTGCATTCTTCTAGTGTGACAATCGGTGGGAATAAAACACATATGCAAAACTGGAGAACTAGGTAGAAAAATGTTATATCAGATTTATATTTATATATTTATATATTTATATATTTATATATTTATATATTTATTGCTGGTTTTGGTCCTGAATACATGTGTAACACTGGTTCCCAATTTTGTTTTTTTACAAGCAGGGAAAAACTGTATGTATAAATGTATACATTTAAACAGACAAGCAATTAAGACAATGCAGAGGTTTATTCTTTTCACTACTTGGATTGAATCCATGTAGTGAACATGAATGTATACACCTTTTTTTTCTCCACTGTTTTATCACCAATTCAGTGGATACACACAYTTARTAGAGTAAATTAGACCAAAATTTCATAGTAGGAAAAAGATTCATCTGAAGAGATGGAAGGAAAAGGAAGGCACATAGTGATGAACAGTGCATGGTGGATGCAGACATACTCCAAAGCAATGGAGACAGTGAGTTTCCTGTTCTTTGGTACAGGCAGAAAAGGGTGCACCATAGTTGTGACAGCAGAATGAGGCTTCAGGGTGGTTTTCAAGATATTCTGGGCAACAAGAGGTTATACTTTTTTTTTCAGAGTCCAGGTTCTAAGGTTTTGAGACTTTGAAGACAGCGACTGTGTTTTGAATTGGGCTGTCAGATCAGGGAGGTCGTACACAGACCTCAGAGCAGATGATCTGCTCCTGTAGGAATTTGTACCAGTCTGAATTTGGAGAAATGCACTCTAAAGGAGCTGTAATTTTCAAGTGAGCTGAAGTTTAAACCTTCTACAGTTCAATTTGGAGGTAACGTAAAAGAGCAGGTGAATTCTGAAAATCCTGCATTGGAAAAATGAAGCTTTCTGGGGAACCTGGAGGCTATGAATATTGGCCCTGGTCGCCACTGCTGTTTGTGAATCTGTTTTAGCTGTGGATTTGACTGAAACCTAACTCAGGAAATTACCTTGGTTGCACAAGTGAAAACATTCTGGTTTAACTCATTAGAGTTAATTCCACTTTTGTACAGCTAGGCTTTTGGATGATCAATTAAACTGAAAAATATGACTTGAAGAAAGGTACGTGTAGCAAAAACAAAGTATTCTTGAATTTTGATAACTGTATAGACTTGAACCTCTCAGTTTCCTCTTTTTGTCTTTTCTTTGACACTAAAATGGGAGGGGATAAAATGAAACCTGGTGAAATATTTCACAAGGTCCTTGAACRAATTAATTATGCCAAGTCCTCATATTTGTATTGCCAAAAAGCACATCTGTTCCTTACCCACACATCTGCAATAAACAGACAAGATTTGTGTAGTTGCATTTTTTGAGAAGATCCCAGAGAAAGTAATTCCTTTTAAGACTTCAGTAACTTGTTTTATTCTCTGGAGTATGAAGCCTGTAGACCACTGAACTGCAGACATTGTTTTCATTCATTGTRTCAAGTGCAAGTTACAGGAAGGAAAACATTTCCCCTTGCTTTCTTTGTTTGCCCCCTACCAAAWAAAAGCGTATTTTCTTTTCTGAGAAGATTACTGAAATGCATCAGTGAATATAATTTACAAACAAAAGAATATTAAAAATAGCAGAAACATAGTCAAGAAAAAGAAAACCTCCATAAATACAATCTTCATATCTTGATGGCATTTCTAGACCTCCTCTTCATAAGATATAGAATACTCCYTTGCAATTTACTATAGTGACATTTACTGAATATTTGGACTAAATAATTTAGAAAATTATAATGTAGTCTTCTCCTTGAGGCTGGATTATTCAGTGTGTCTGWCAGACTCTTTATTAGTTCGCCATTGTTCCATACTATGCATTGCAGAGTACCTGGTTTTGGTGAGGATATTTTTTTGTTTTGTTACTGTTGTTAGCTCATGTGTACTAGTGGCATCAATAAATAATCCTGTAYTGGATTCTAAGTCTGCCTCATAGGATTTTTTCCATTTTGGTTGAGTTGACATGGTGTCTGTCTTTAAATGCACAATCACCTTTCTATCTTTTGGGTTTTTTTAAAAATTTGGCTGCAGAATGATACCTTATCACTGGGGTTGATTACCTTTTGCCCTAGTTAAGATGCTTCCATTTTGTTACAGTTAACTTTTCCTTTTCATTTTATAAACATTCTGATATTACATTCCTTAGCCTGAATATCTCTTAAGAGATATTTTAACATTTAGCCTATGTCTTGTTTTTCTCAGTTGTTTTAACTTAAAATGTTTTATATTTTTCACGTGAGCAATTAAGCATGTCTTGTGGTTTCACAACGCATTTATTAAGAAAAATAAGTTGTTGTCGCTTATGGAATCTTGTATTAATTCACAGGTTCTACTTGTCCCAGTTACATAGTTCATGAATTTGGAAAGCTTATTTCTTTTGGGAAGAATTTTTACTTCATGGGTTGTCATCAATGTCCCTTGCATAAAATATATTTGACTGTATAATTTCTCTATAATTTTACTCATTATTTTGCTAAAGTTGCATTGAAAGTGAAATAATTCTGTAGCAGACACTCTTCCCTTGTGTATGATACATCTGAGTGTGTGGTGAGGATAAGGAGAAAACAACTGTTCTGTGTCARGATGATTTAGTGATGTATATTAAGACAACATTGCACAAAATGGCAGAACAAAGATTCATTGCTAAGAATTAGGATAAAGCAAAGTACTACACCTAACACAGAAAAGAAGGACTTGAGTGAGTACAAACTGCTTTTGACTAAACAGCACAATGCTAAGCCATTCACAAGAGGTGTTGTTCTGGGATATGCTAATGCAAGTTTTGTACTGAGGACATGGCAACTAATAATTGGGCTAAGTTGGCAGGCAGTAGTACAGTTTCAGCTGGAGTTTGATCACCATACTGGGTATTTCATGCTAAAGCAGATGCTGAGAAACTGCAGAGAGCAGGTTAAGAGAATAATAAAAATAATCRGAAGTTTAAAGTATAAAATTTAGGATGCAAAGTGGAACATTTGAGTTGTTTTCCTCTAGAAGAGTAATAGTGGAGATTAAAAGCGGTTGTAAAAGGAAACTAGAAAGTGACCTCCACGTGTCCATTGTGTGCAAGAATTTAACTTACTTTTCTCTAAGGGAGACTTGATATTGGGGGCTATTTCTAGTTATGAGGATTCCTCAGGATCAAGCYACCAAAGTATGGGATGGGACTCCCATTAATGAAAATTTTTGAGAACAAATCAGAACAAATCTGGCCAGGCCTAGAGAATTGTGGCAAATGGAGTTAAATCCAGTTGGCAGCCAGTCGCTCGTGGTGCTCCCCYGGGTTTAGTTTTAGGGCTGGTCCTGTCTAACACCTTTATTGATGATCTGGRTGTGGGAATTGAGCATACCCTTGTAAATCTGCAGATGGCACTAAGYTGGGTAGGAGTGTTGATCTGCTCAAAGGTAGGGAGGTCCTGCAGAGGGAACTGGACAGACTCCATCAATGGGCTGAGGGCAAATGCAAGAGGTTCAATAAGGCGCCAAGTCCCCCCACTTATGTTGCAGCAACTGGGTGCAGCTTTACAGGCCCTGGGAGGGGAGACTAAAAAGCTGTTTGGCAGAAAGGGACTTGGGGGTGCTGGTTTACAGCCAGCTGAACATGAGCCAGTGTATGCCCAGGTGGCCAAAAAGGCCAATGCTATTTTGGGCCAGCAGTACCAGGGCAGTGATCATCCCCCTGTAGTCAGCACTGGTGAGGCTGCACCTCAAGTACTGTATTAAGTTTTGGGCCTCTGAATTTAAAAAGGGCATTGAGGTGCAACAGGTCTAGAATGTGTTTTGTGAGGCGTGGCTGAGCAACATGGGTTTGTTTAATCTTGAGAAGAGGAGGCTCGGGGAGGTGTTTGTCACTRTCTACAACTACCTGAAAGGAGGTTGTTGTGAGGTAGAGGTTGGCCTCTCCTGCCACAGCTGCAGTAATAGGACTTGAGGAAATGGCCTTATGATGAGACAGGAGATACAAATTAATATTAGATTATTAGAATATTAGAAAAATTCTTTTCATTGTTAAAAAACACAMTACCTGTGCTCTTTATCTCAAAATATAAAGCTATACAGCAGCAATTTAAATTTTCCAGGGATAAAAAATTGTTCTTAAATTTGGAGTGATAACAGTTCTATCATATTTTGTAAATAGAAATACTAATAGTCAAGATAGTGTGGGGAGTATTTTCTAACAGAAAGTATCCCAAGGTTAATGCTGCTCTAACACTCATTATTGGAATTAATGAACTAATGTCCTGAGATAGAGCTGGGGCAAATGTGCACTCCTGCTTCTGCTGCTGTCGAAGTGAACACAATGAATATTGGAGTGCAGTTTGGGAGATAATAATTCCTAGTAGCTAATATTTCTGCCTTATGGAGTAATCAATAAATGTAGATACATGCATTAATTACTTAATTTTTCTATGCCTACCTTCCCTCATCCACACAATTTTCACCCACAGTATTCCTTTGTATAAAATAATTTCTATTAAAATCAGCCCATGCAATTGCTTCATGTGTGGTATATATACCTGGAGACACAKATATTTTCTATAATCGGGAGACTGTGAAAAGGTAAAATTTTTCTCTGTCATAGAATTTGCTTAGTCTTGTTTTAAGGTTTGTATGCAGATAGAGGAGTGTGGCAAGCCAGCGACACTGTTGGCACATTTTTTTACATATTCTGTGTGAATGTCCTCAAAACAATAGATTTTTTAAAAGCAGAAAAAAAAAGGATTCCAGGGGCTCAGCAGGTGCTCAAAGGTCTTTTACTCCTCCTTTTACTCTTGCTGCCACGTGTGCTGCTGGACATTTGGAGTGACCCAGTGGGACTTGTGTTGGTGACTGACAGTGGCAACGTGTCTGCATTCCACGGCACCATTCCATATAGGCTGTAAARCAGAATTTCAGTTTAGTGATAGGCAGGAGTTCACCCCACACTGGTGGGCCTATTCTGACATGCTGCTTAATAGTTCATGAATTCTTMTGGAGTTATTTTTTGAAACAAAAGAGCATTATAAAGTAATATATAAACATCAAAGTTCAATGTGATGTGTGCAAGTTCTTTTGAGTAGCCTTTCCTAATAACATACAGGTAGATACAGACTATTCCTTGTGGTCTGCTACTATAAATGGAATAGCTCAGTAATTCTTGACTAACTTTTGCCCAAAGTTCGCTGTCAGATGTAGTTTATCTTAATTAATTTATTTAGAAAATATGCATATAAACTAGTTACAAACCTCTGCATGATCTCAAGAGCTCCAGAGTGGTYRGCTGTCCTCAGTGTCCAGAAATGAGAAAGAACTTTTGGTGGAGAGGAGTTAAGACGAAGAGCAATATGAATTTCCTGACCAAGTCAGTATATATTTTGCCAAAAACTTCTGTCCAGCAGTCTCTTGAGGGCTGTGGTTGTGAAACAGATGTTAAAGTTGCTGTCCACAACTGTTTCAGCTTTGCATTTTGTTTTGCTAGAGGCTGGAGCTACAGGTCCAGTGCAGTGTCTTTTGAGCTCTTACTTTAAAATTTATTCATTTTGTATAAAGAGTTGGGTTTTTGAAATAATATTGAGGCAGTAGCATATTGCTACATCTAAGAATTAGACTCCTCTGGTTTATCAGTATCAAATTCTTTTAATTTTCAGCATACATTCATTTTTGAATGTGGCTGTGACTGTGAAGTTCTCCAGGTTTGAGTTCTCTGGTTACAGGTATACCAAAGTTTATTGAAGACTTATTGATTTTATATTAATATAGAAAATGATTAATGTACTCCTCAATGATCACAAATCTTAACAGTTTTCCTACTGTGACTTAGGCTTTCRCCAACACTGGTAGCTTTGYTGGTTTAGCAGGCTAAGACATGCATAAAACATACTCCTTTTTCAAACTCACTACACCTTCGAATTAAACACTAGTTATAATAACTTAAATTATTCTCCGGCCCCTAAATACACACCCAGTGAACTGTAATGGTTTACAAGTAGATACCTCAGATGAATGTGCCACAAAGGTTTTCTTATAAGTCCTTAAAAATGTAATATCATGCTTGTTTTAAAAGACTCCCCTTAGAAATAATTCTATATTGACAATCACATATCTTTATTATAGTATTAGCTGGGTAATGTAGTGCCAACTGCAAGATTTTAAAARCCTGCGGATCAGTAAAAAGCAAAGATGAACTAAATTTTAAAAGTTACTGCAGATGCAGGTGCTTTGTGATAACATGAAATGTGCTGTCTGACAATTCATAAACATTGAAATAACTGGGGTATTTTATTGGTTTAGGTCATTAGCCTAATGTGTTTGTTTCAGTGGGTGGTTACAGTAAGAAGCTCCATCGATATTTTTTATTTCAACTGCAGAACAGTGACTGCAGGGCAATCATAATATGCAGTTATATTCTGCAAACTCATCAGCRTCTGTTTAGAAGGTTTCTCTTCCATACATACAAAGAAACTAGTTCTTTTCATCTAGATTATGTTTTTCTTTTTATGCCATGCCTCCTTTTTTGGTGGAGTTGTGTGCCTGAAGAATTTTTTTCTTCCTTCAAAAGCATCTCTTCCTTRCTCACCCCTGGGATCATTTGCAGATCCTCTATGTGTCCCTGACAAAACAGACTCCTGAGGCTATTCCTTTTTTTCAGCTCTTTTGTTTCCTTCCCTTGCCTGCATCATGCTGCCCAAACCTGCCCTCACATCTTTTCCCATCCCARARSYKGSCMMYTYYTYYKGSMMCMCYTCTATCATGAGGTGGTGGAACTTGGGATCCTGCATGGRCAAAGCAAAACAGTAAGCAAGACTTTTGGATGGACCACCAAAAAGTGTTTGTGCCCCTTCATGCAATGGACCTGTAGCAGCCAAGTGTTAGTTGGGTTTTGCAGTCAGAAGGTCCTTTCATTTTGATCGTATGAATAGGGAGCACAAGATGCCAGGCTTAGGGAAGCAGGTGCTTAGCTATGACAATAATTTATTTGGATTATGACATGTTTTCTGCCTGCATCCAAAGGACAAAAGGAAAGGATCTGGCTAGCTGTAGGTTGCAAACGGAATGAATCATTCAGGCAGTATTGTAGATGTAGCCCATAAACCACAGGTAGACTACCTCACCCTTAATCTTAAAACATTGTAGCTGAAAAAATTAAATGAATGAAAATGTCATAAAAACCAAAGAGTTTTAATATTATAAAATGTCCTTCAGAATTTCCTCTGTGTGGGAAATAGCTACACATTCCTCGAACAGATTCAGGATGAAGTTTATATCATTTATTATACAATTTCTGGTGGACTTTGTTTCTCTGTGCTGGAGACCCTAGTTCCTGATAATATCTTGTGATGGAATCAGCAGCCTTGGAATTGACAAGAAAGCCTTTKCTGATAGGATTTTATTCTCTTGAGCTAAAATGAAAGTCTTGATGACAACCGACAGAAAAAGCTCATCTGGTTTTCTTTGTGTGTTTTAGTGCATGGAGGACCAAATCAGATCACTTCTTTCCCCCCTCCAACAGGTGACATTTAGAAACATCACAGCAGACGTCACAACAGTGAGTGCAGAAGCACACAATACTCTTTGTTTCAGAGGGGAGAAGGCAATATTTTCTTTCCTCTTTTAGCAGCAGCAGTGGTGCAGTGTGTCTCCCAAGACCTTTGCTGCACCTGATTGAGGGGAACTTCTTGTGTTTCATAAATAATCCCTTCTATAGATGAAGCAGAGTTATTTCCCCCTCAAAATATATGCTGTTTTAATAGGAAAGAGATTCTTCCTTCTCAGAGTTTGGTTCTCTTACATTACCACAGGRGAGTTTGGCTTCCTTTGTTTTTTTAAAGAAAAAAAAGGTTCCTATTTAGTGACATTTTTTTTCAGAGACTAGACTCTGATGTGTTGGCCCCTAGCACCTTCAATCTGCTTTAATCTGTTGACTGTKCCTTGTCTTATAATTAGACTATAGTCTACTATGGACAGGGCCATCATTTTTATGGTTTGTAGAGTGCCTTCTGTGATGGAGTTCTGGTCCATGACCAGATCTACTAGATCCCACGATGGCAATATTAGTAATAAGATGCTTTTACTCCCACTGGCTGCAGTTCCGTTTAATAAAATGCGGCACTGTGAAATATCCTGATAACTCCCAGAGCAGTTGCAGAGTGGTGGTGACAGCTTTGGCACCCTTCATTGCTATTTATGAAAGCTTGTGGCTTTCTGATGCCTGCAGCCAGGGCAGCATCARATGTGACTTAACATGGCAGCTAATTAAATGACATACTTCAGCATGGACTCATTGCCTYTTAACTCAGGTCTTGAATAATAATTGCTAAATGTGGACAGATACAAAGAGAACCACAATGCATTTTCATATTGTTACTGTTCTTGCATTGAGTATTTGCTGGGAGCACTTTTAGTATCTCTGAAAGGCCGCCAGATGTCAGTATGACCTTCTGCAATTTAGTGTGGTATAATTAACTGACTTTTTATCAAACAGAATCAGGAGTTTTTAATCTATATTTTAAAGAAAAGTTCTATTTTCTGYGACTGAAAGAAATAAAGTCAATTATTAAATACCTTCTCAAAGTTGCAGTGAGTCTTTCAGTTTTTAAAAAGAAAGGGCAAAAATCAGTGCTGGAGAAATTCTGTGCATTTTATGGTGGACTTTTGCAGAAAACAGACTGGCTGGTAAAATCATAAAAAGCATAAGCATTTTGCTGTCACAAAACAGAAAGCTGAATGCAWTTTTCTGAACAGAGAATGGTTCATRTTCCTTCATCTATGCCACTTAGTTATGCTACATCACAGTAGKGCTGGGGTAGGGGAAGGTGGCCTCTTCTTTTTAGCTCCTACTAAAACCACTGCTGGGCAGAACCAAATCAAAATATTGGCAGGACTCACAAAAGATTTGATTTTATTAAATTATATTCTTTTTTCCCTAATAGTTCTCCTATTTTGTATTCCAAGCCAGATGTCTGTGCTTCTTTGACTATGCCTAGGTTATTGGGCCTTCATAGGTCTGTGCTGGAGTGTTTATCTGACCATTATCKATTGGAAGATATGAGTCCTGGACACATGTCCCTTTCACCCTATTTTCATGTCAAGGAGACCTTACTTCTCAGAACTGATAGCAATGGCAGTGCAATCCCAAGGTCCTCTGGTTTAGAGGATTTGAGGAGCAGGAACACAGAAGAAGTCTTGACACATTTAGGAGCCCAATCAGGAACCCAGTCACTTCAGAAACAAAACGTTTGGGAAAATATATACAGCTTTTTGTTTCCATTTGAAACCGAAAACATAAATTGACTCATTCATATGTTTCCAGTTCAGAGGCCTTGGTTGCATTTTGAAGTCAAAGAAATGAACAAAGGTACCTCATGACAAAATTATGAAAGTTCACAAATCTGCTAAAGCTCTAATATCTAAGTAGATGCAACATTATATTTCCTTGCTTTTCTGTTGTTTCAGTTAGGATGTTAAAAGTAGCCTACTTTCCAATGCTAACTTGTCCATTGAATGTTTCCATCTCATATTCCTTAACCTGGTGTCCTAAGCATATTGCTTAGAGGAGACATAAGTGCTAAAATCCTTTTAGTGTGGAAATAGGTGTTTTTACAGTCAGAAGCTTTAATTTTAACCAACTCATTGACTTTTGCAATCTAGAACAATGGATTACAAATTTATTGAAACTATACAACTGATGATTTGTTGTTCTATGAAATAGGTGCATATAGTTCTTTAATAATGGAAAATTGCAGTAAGTCACATCCAAGAGTTAATGAGGATGAACCATTTCACAGCTAAGGAGAGTTTTGCAAAATGCTAAAGTGATAAAAATAGCTTTATCAATAACAAGTACCTCTATGGCAGTAAAAAAGCTCAGAAACCCAACTTTCTCTCTTGTTTTTTTTTTTTAAAGATTTTAAATTATTTTTGTCTCAGGTGACTATAATGTCCTTCCTGTGCTTTCCCTGTCTTCCCTGTACATATACTGAGTGCACACAGTTTGTTGTACATTAAGTTACCTTAAAATGGATTTCAAGATGCTCAAAAGCATAACTAATGTTTGTACAGCTTAGAAAGCATAGCATGCACAGTACAGGTTAAAGTTTTCTGCCAGGTGAAAAGCCAATGACTGCAACTATCTGTAAGATGGACATTCTGTTTTCAAAAGATGTCAAAATTTGTCAAAGTTTCTAAGGTGAAATATACTCCCAAATGTCAAAGTTTTTTCATAAAGGAAAAAGCAAAAAATAATCCCACCTCAATATTTTAGAATTCAYACTAAACATTTAATTTCAATAATGTAGAAATTTTTCTCTTAATCTCTGAATTTTAAAATATTTTGTTGTGTTACAACATWGGGCAAAAAATAAGAATTAAGTGCTTTCAAAATGATTTACCAAATTTTTAACATTGTATTCTCTTTGTTGAGCACATCTAGTTTTCTGAAATAGCATATTGCAGGGGAGTTGAATTTCATCTAAAGCTTCACCAATCCATTCTGCTCTCTAAAGTAATTGTTAAAAAATCTTTCAATATAAACCTAGCTTTAATCCCTTCCAAAACTAGATTTGCTCGAAAATTGCCAGATTTATTCTGAAGAGAAAGATGAAAGGTTTCCAAATTGKTTTTTTGTTTTAGTTTCCAGTTTTGGCTTCTGTGTGTAACTCTTTTATCTCCTTTTAGCTCAMAATGAGCTTGTTGTCTTCCTAGACATGAAAGGAACCTTAACACTTCTATTTCAAGTGTTCTTACTATTCCTCRAGTTAGGGGAATGTGAGACACTGAAGTTAATAATGACCTTTGTTTTGGATGATTTTGGCTTGCTTCTGTGAAGGAAGTTCCTTACTTACCTTTCAGCTTGAAAAGAATCAGAGAGGGGAACCTGAAAACTCATTATTAATGACATAATCCCGATGAGAATATGTGTTGGGAATCAGCACTTCCTGTCCAAAACTACCTGTTAACATATCTGGAGTGACTTAAATGCTAATTGGGTGCAGGAGGTGAGTGTGACAGATGTTCCAAGAGCTGTAGCTGTTGTCCTGTGACATCAGAAACGTATTCCTCCTTGAGCATGCCCATAGCTATTTCAAAACTTTTATATCCTGTGTCCAGCTGTATGACACCCTAAGTAAAGCACCTGTAAGCACTTCAGGTTGTTCTCAGATGTTTGCTATAATTTCTGGATTCTGTTTACCCTGAGTGGTGAAAAAACCCAGCCACCATCACAAAGTGGCTGCATGAAAGATGAAAAAGAAGCAAATGGGTGGTGGTGACTGTGGAGAGCAGGACAGATATGGAAGGAGACAATTTTWAATTCAGTACATACTGCAGGCAAGCAAGGGTAGTGGCAGACGTGTGCATCTGGGTTGGAAGTCATCAGYAGCCCACAGAGCAGGAACTCAGTGGGATCTTTTGTTGATTCTGAATTCCTGCTGGTGTCCAAGGCAGCTGTTCCCCTCTCCCTCTGTCCCCTCCAGTATGATGCACAGCATGAAAGAAGACAGCACAGTAGAGAGTTTTGTTCTTCTGTTTTTCAAGCACTGAATATAACCTAAGCATGTCATTTATGAAATTCTCTTCATTACCAGACCTCTCAATTTCTTCTAAAGGACATATTTTCTTAATTCCCTACTGACTCTATCACCTCCTTGCAGTTGTAGACTTTGATCTAACTGTAGTTGTAGACTTYGATAATGACCAGGAAGTTCCAAGGGATGCAAATTTATGTTATTTCTTGCATAAAATATGGAAACAACTGGATTTGTAAGSAAAAATCACATTTTCTACCTGAAAAGAGAGCTGGAAGGAAAGCTGCACAAAACTGTTCACACAGAGACTGAAGGATGCAGCTGGTTTCTGTGATCCTCATCCAAAAAATGAAGTAATGAAATAAAAATGAACCAGTCATGGAATTATCATGGAGCCAGCAGTCATACTCTGTATTATTGGCATGAAAGGAATATTTTTCTCCTTCCATCCATTCTTGTTTGTTCACTGAGATTGGTAGCTATTTGAACAACGATCATTTCTCATCTTCAATACCAGTATGCTGTAATCTTGGCATTTTTGGCTTTTAGCCTGTAATAAGTAGGACAAGGAATAATGATAATACATAGATTAAATTCATTTTAATRTACTAAATAGAGTTTTAAATTTAATTAAAATATACATTTGGAGTAAAACGTTAAACTTTTAATTTGTCCCTTAAGAAGGTTGACACTAAATGTGATAAACCTGAGTGAGCACTCTAAAAAGGCTTTCAAAATAAAGAGTTAAAGTAATACACCACAGGAAAAATGAAATTTAGGATTTGTTCTCAGGTTCACTRTTAAGTTTCTAGGTATGATATTGTCTGCAATGCACCAAATGGAGCTCCTAGAGCTGGATATATATTGCAAAAATCTTTTTACAGTTGAGCATATATGAAGAGAATGCAGTCTAAGCACAAATTTGGAAATCTGAGCCTCCTTTCCACTATGCACTAAAACTGGTTCTCTCAGGTGCTCAGTAGTCTTTCCATGGCTCTCCTGTGATGTTATTTACACATCCAAAACCAGCAACAGAGATTCATATGCAACTTTGCAAAGAGTATGGAAATTTATTTCAGGTGACACAGTAAAAGACATGAGAAAAATATCCTTAAAATGGATTAATCATATCAATTTCTTTAGTAACATTCCTACTGCTCAGATAGAAAAGTGTTGATATTGAGTGGAACTATTCTCTGGAATATTCAGAAATTGTATGTTAGCTAGTATTATGGAAATTATCAATGTAAGTCAAAATATAGATGTAGGGTGGTTCTAAAAACTGCAAAAATATAATTTCTTCTTCATTTTTTTGTATACATAGATAAAAAAGACAGAATTGGGTTTCTAGAGGGTCTCAAAATGCATTTGTAGTTTCAATTTTAAGAACAATGAAACATGCTAAACAATTTCACAGCAACTCTGCCTGGTCAGATTGCACAATGCTCAAGTGTTTTAGTGTTCTGATTTCCCATCAGTCACATTTATTCAATCATGGAATAAACACCAGGCCCCTGGACATTGTTGAGATTATTCATGAAAGACTACTGTGCTTAAGAAAAAATGTTGAATGATGAAAGCAATTGCTGAAAAAATCTTTACTTGGTCCTGACTTTATTCATTTTTAAATGAGTACTTTTGTTTCTCTGGAGAAAAAAAAGGCAAGAAGCATAACTAGGAGTTCCAGCATAATACAGGCTGTTTTGGCAGRCTCTGCTGCTTCTCTGACTGTAGGGCTGTATGATGTGTTTATTAAAGTTTTGATTTTATCAGAATGAGTAAGTTTTGTGTGTTTGTCTTACAGTGATATTGACTTGTGGGTAACTTACCTGTTTCAGACACTGCAGGAATAAGTTGAGAGATATTTAGAGAGGCTCCTTCTCAAAGATATTGCTACTGACTGAAATTATAGACAGAAAATGAAGATTTTTTTTGTTGTTGTTGTTGTTTTATGAAACAGTATTTTAGGAAAGAAACGGAAAAGCGAAATGGGACAGTATAGGATTTCCCAGAAACCTGAAAACCTGTCTATTGTCTACCCTATGTTAGGACCAAAACTGGATAATCACTCTCTGAGAAAATTGCCCCCTCTGTGGTGGTTTTTAAATGCTTTTAGTACTGTTTTCTGATGTTTGTAGGGAACAAYTTCTCCAAATTTTGCTTGGATAAACAAGAACTGAAGATCAGAACCATAGCTGTAGACTAACATTTTCYTWTGTTGCTTGGTGATGAAATCTTGTKCTYTCAGTTTTCCTGGATCTTTTATGAGGGAGGTATTTTTCATAATATAATCCAGTTATTCTTTGGAATRTGACTGTACAAAACGAATGTTCAATTTCAGTTCTTTCCCTTTTCTTGATGATTCTTTAAGTTCACTATCTTCTTGGGCTGTCTATTCACTATGTTCTTTAAGAGACCTCCTAGATAGGTATAATTTTTCCAAAGCTACTCCAAAGACCTTGTAAATTGCAAGSAAGTAAAACCACTCATCATGTCCACATACCAGTTGTATGCTTTCTCCTTTGCCATGAAATTGTGACAGAGATTGTTCATAGCACAACATTCTATGTTGAATTCCAGTATTTTATCAGTTGTGTGCTACTGCTGCTATGCCAAGTATCAGATCTGCAATGGTGTTCCATTGGATAAATATGAAAATGAGAACCAAGTGCATTTTTCAGAAGTGCCTTGATATTTAATTCAACTGAATTTACAGGCAGTACAACACTATGCTTTAGGGAAGAAYGTGTTATATGCTGGGCTTCTCTCTATTAAAATTCTTCATGGCTTTGCTCAGCTTTGCTTTCACAATATGCTCTTCCCAAGCTTCTCTTCAATTCACATCTTCATTTGAATCTTCATTTGATCTTTCTGCTCTCTCCCAGCTATCTTGTAACTTAAAAAAAATGCAATAGAAAACTTTTTACCATCTGATATATGAATTACTCCTTCTACTTAAATCAATTCTTAAAATAATTCCTTTTCTAGTTAKTCCATAACTGATTTGGTAGGAAAGATAATGTACACAAGTAAATTGTGTTGTCTCTATAATTGTATTTATTTCCYGTGTAGTTTACTGCACAGTTGAACAATAGTACTGGGCTTTAAAGATAGGTCTAGTATATTAGGTAGATTAGTAGCAAGGTATCAGGCTGATTGTATATCTGAAATTTAAGAATACTGCTAGTAGGATACTAATTCAGCACATGATTAGAAGAAAGCTCTGGAGCTGAGACAGAAAAATATATTAAAAGTGGAGTTTTCTCTTTTCTTTACCTTGTGAGCACTTAGCCCATTGGGATTATTTTACTGGATTTAGCAAGAATGAACTTTTCTCCACTCTCTCAAATCAATAATAATTTAATTGACATATTCTGTCATACAGCCCTATAGGTCAAACTAGTCTAACTAACTTTTTGATTTTAAATGACATGACCTCATTTAACTCCTGAGTATTTTTTTTGAAAGTTCCAAGTAGAAGCTCACAAGAAATAAGAGGAAAAAGTAGTGTTTTCAGRCAGTGAGAAATAGAACCTACAGGTACAAAGTAATGCTCATTTGGAAAACAAACAGTACAGGAGAAATTCACCTCAACACCGTATTATTTCACTATTAAGTATGAGATTTTTCTAGAAGATGTGACTGATCTTCCCTCAAGTACATTTGCTGAAGAAGTGGTTCTTATGACTACAAGATGTTGATTTTCTCAATGTCAGCTTTTAAATGTTGAAGCAACAGAACATAGTTAGCATTATTGATCACATTATTTTATGGTGTTAGCCTTGAGTGGGCAGAGGCTGGATGCCTTCTTGGGCTACAGCAGACCTAAGGGCTTCACTTTTTTTTTGCAATGGAAGTCCCTTTCATAATGCAAAATTGAGATGAGAGAATTTTAATTATATAAAGAGCAAACRAACTACTGTAGAGAGCATGATGTTAAGAGCTATTCAACACAGACTATCCATAGAGATGACAGTAGAAAACAGACCAGTATTTGAGGTTCCTTTTCTCTGATTTACTGAGAGCTCCGATCTCTGTCTGGTGTCTTCCTCCTGCTTTCTTTTTCTTCAATGAAATTTCATCAAGACATTAGATTCTTATAGATTCTACAATGTTCTTTAAAAAAAATAGTCCTAAATTGCTTGGACTTTGGCAAAAACAGCTTAAGAGGGAGTTGACATAACTGAAAATTTGCTTATGTCCCTGTCCTCCCTTCTGKGCAGCTCTCTTGGTTACTTTCTCCAATCATGGGCTGGCTGTAACACTTGGCATTGTCCCCCCAGAGAGAATTCAAATWCTCATCTTCTTGGCATAGATTTCTCACAATTCAAAACATTTAAAATGAATAATTTCACCTGTCTCTGCTCTATTGCAGAAAAGATGAAGAATCTCAGAGTTAACTCTAATCATATCAAGGGGCAGGACTCTGACTCCCCACTGTGTGCAGCTCTCGTGGCAAGGGGMATAGGGTAAGTATAGTAACAGTATTTTCCACTGGGCTTTGGAATRGTTCCTAAGTAGTTTGTACAGTCAGTGGGAGATTTGGATATGTCAGGGTGGCCAAGACTCAGAGAGATCCCAGAGCAAAGGCATTCTGCTTAGAAAGAGGTATACACAGCAGCATATGGCCTGCTAATTAAAATCARTGTTTTCCAAAGCTTAGAAAATGGGGCTTGGGTGCCAAAGTGGCAAATGCTTTTCTAATCTCATCTCAAAATTTTACAGGTCATATATAAATGAATACTTTGTTAATAATCAGTTTTGCTAAGAGATATTATGTAAATTTTGCCCTTTTTTAAAACATAGTTTCTGAAGAAGTGCCTACGTATGCTAAAAAATTGGGGGCAATGTTATAGTTATGAAAAGAACCAAAGCACTTCTACCAAAAGAGAAATTATTTTTGGTAATGTAAAAGCCTTAAAATTAGGAAAACCCTACTCATTATATACTTGGAAATGTAAAATCAGTTTCTTCCAGTATTTTCCCCCCCAAAATACTGAATAATTTCTGCTCACTTCACAGTGGCAAAGACACAACTGCAGTGAATACACCAGCTGCAGACGTATGGATAAATAAAATTTTCTCAGATTTTTTTGCTTTTTAAGAAGTACAATGCACAGGTTTGAAAAATGAACATATGACAAAGTTTGTGATTCAGACTGTGTGAATTCTAGACTTCTTGCCACTCCAAGCTGTCATTGTGGAGTCAGAACTTGTAGTGCAGACTCAGCACTGACTGTGACTGTCCCAGGTGGTGCTGTTTTCCAGGGAACTATCTTCACCTACAGAACCTGCTATCTCTATCTTTTCAAAGTAAATTGATGGATATCCTTAATGGGCTTCTCAAATACTAGCTGCAATTCATCTCAGGGGTTTTTGGCAGCTGTGAGTATCCCCAGCCAATCAATTCTCATTTCCGGTGTGCTGCTGGTACTGTAATTGTATGCAACAGGGACAAAATTTTAAAAGTCAGTGTGCAATAGTGTAATTCTTCTTACAAGTGGGATGAAATTCAGGAAGTGGTATGTGCAATGTTATTTAGATTTCTCCTTAGCCCTACTTTTGGCTTTTTGTCTGGCCTTCTAATACTGGCATCTTACCTAGTGCAGAGGCAGGTTGCCATCTGAACAGATGGGTATGAGTGTAGGTGGCTAGGAGGACATGTTTGYTCATCAAATGTGTTTGTCAAAAGCAGTATTACCAGCCAGATACATTGGATCAGCTGTTCAGCCTGGGCTTTTAAATCTATGTTCAAAACTGCTACTCTGATAAAAAAAATTGCATTAAATCATAAAATAATTAAATGTTTACAACCCTTTGAAATGTAGTGTTTTTAGTTTGGAAGAGTCAGYATTTTTATTTCTTAAATGCCTGGTTTGCAACGGAGACATTATAACCAAGTTTCAGCTACRAAATTTTACAAAAAGTCCTCTGAAACCACAGAGCTGTACCAGTTAGGAAGCATCTAGATGGTACTGAAAAAGCCTATTGTAATGTTCTGTGGGAGTAGAGACCATTAGGAATATAAAGAGCATCATTAAATCCTATTACAGTTTTACTTTTGTACCTTAGACTCAGTACTAGAAGGAGAGTAATTTGTGGAACTATATGTGGTGAAATCTGCCTTAATTAGTGAGGTATCACAAGAGGGGCTTTAATCAGTGTTTTTAAACTGTTTTTCCATTTTCTGCTACAGAGAAATGTGTCAGAGAAGTAGAAGAGCTGTGTAGTTTTTTTAGACAGCACACACTTAATAATTAGCAGTAATGTTATGATTTTTTCATGCGAGATACTTCATCTGAATTTTTAGTATGCTGTGCTGCATTGGAAGATACTGAGCAGGGCAGYTGGCTAAGTGAATTAAATCTGTGTTGAAAGGTGTGGCTGTTTCATGGTTCCTGTCTCAGCTGTCTTTTCTAGTGYGGCTTTCCTAGTGCTTCAAGATAAACCAGTGGCTCACAGAGCTGGAAACCTTCTAGAAGCATACAGTTAAAAATGTGAGGTAGCAGCATTCATGCATATCATGTAGTATCTAGCATTCCCTCTTTCTTCTTCAGTTTGCATAATTTTTTCTGGAAGAGCTGAAATGCTGGAAGGATTTGTAGACAGTGGTTAAAGAATTGCTGTCCTGAGCTGAACACTTTAGTTTTAGATTTACCTGCYATGATAATGCTGTGAATGAAATACAGAGATTCTTGCAGTTCTCTACATCTCTTATGCTGTTCAATGCAACAATAATCAGAATGTGAGCCCCCAATGTGCTATATCCATGAAACAAAAAGCATGCAGTGACAGAGCTTGCAAAAAGGGTCTTTTAACCTGAGGAAAATTATTATGGAAACATACCCCACACAACTGGCTCTGTGGTCTAATTTAGATACAAACTTTTAACTGAGTGTTAGAAAATGTAATTTTTATTTTCTTTTTTTTTTTTTTACAGATTATAAAGGTAATCTGAATGATAAACTAGGTCTAGCCAACACAATAAACTGTGATACAGAGTGCCATGAATCAGTTCCTGAAGATCAAATCAGTCCTATTTTTTGATTGAAACTTCAAGCCCATGTCCTCAGAAGTGTGCAGCCTCTTGACTTCCACTGTTTGGACAATCCCTATATTCCCTTTCAGTGTGACACTTATTCTTTTTGAAGTCTCTTTGAGTGTACATGGCTAGGCACATGCTGAAACAACTTTGATGGATTGTGATAATGATTTTCCTTATGAGTCAATTACCTGAAGTGTAAAGCTTGGATAAGAATCGAAGTATGTGACATCTTGCACCTCTGGGACACCTGGGACATCTTGCAGCTCTGGGACATCATAATTGCCTAGCTCAGTACTTCAGAGGAAAGAGGAACCCACTGYACCCTTCCTCTGAAACTGAAGGTGAATTAACAGACGTAAACAAAACCTTTCTTTGAAGCAGATTCAAATATGGTTTGAGCAAACACAACCATTTCTTTTCTGGAGACATGCATAACTGGATTTATTACAGATACTGTCTACTTCTATAAAGGAAAATAGAATATTTGTCAGTATTCCTGACATGCATTATTTTTATTCTGTACTGGAGTATCTGAACTTTGATTTTCTGCAGTTAGAAGTGTTAGCAGATATTTCTAGAATTTCCTTTCCAAATGGAGCAAAGGGTGAATAGCAAATGGGCAGAAAAATTCTGTTCCCATAAGCCAAGGGGCTTATAAGTTTTGTGTCTGCCGGAAAAAGTCAGRGAGCTACACCAGAATGTGCTTTGAGGCCTCTTTCTCCTTTGGCATATACCYTGAAGTAAGAGTTGTTTTTCCCCTTTTAAGTTGCCTTCAACATTAAAAAACCCCTACACCTCCRAATCACCAGGGATTGTTTGGATCTCTGTTTCTTACTTTAAATACAGTGCCTTAAAGATCCTGTGTGCTCTGCAGGCATTTTTATTGCAGTTGGTAAGACCATAAATCTGTGTTATTGAAGATATATTTTAACAGTTGTGAACCACTGATTATCTCCTGCATGGTCATATGCCATGCAAATCATGTTAGGAAAAGGTGAGAGAAAAACTATTGCTGAAACCACCCTYTTATATAAAATGCTTAATTGCCTGTGTCCCAAAGTTCCAAGGTCCAGCTCTGGTTTGTCTCAGCTGCACAACCTTGCTCACACTGCTGTGAGAAATTCCGTTGAAAGGTAAGAAGAATAAAATTATAGCCAGCAGTAGGAGAGTCAAGAMAAGGTTACCAATCAGCTCACAGATTCAAGAGCATAAAAAGCAATACAGAAAGATAAAACCCAACGAAGAAGAAGTGATCAGGAGGGAAAGGAGGCTAGCCAGTATAATTTGGTAACTGGTTCAAGTCATTGGTGTTGATGGAGCAGCTGGATAGTGCAGCTTGGCACWGCAGAGGGGCCAGTCCTGGGGCTTTGCAGGCTGAACTGACCTTGCTGGAACAGTGCCCATCTGGTCAGCAGAGACCCTGAGGGCCCCCATTGGGCTGGGACCCAACTAAGGTCTGGCCTCATAGCTCATCTTGTTCCCAGCTGCCTTTTGTGTGACTTAACACTGCTTGCTACTTCAACACTGTATATCCTACTCTCAGAGTCTTTGCATCTGCTGCTGGGTGAGTTGACACAGGCTGGCAACTACAAAACCATGACTGAAATGCAAAGAGTAAAYGTATTTTATTACTTCACTAACCTTGCTAGGATCCTTAAGCAATGCCTGAGTGGAGACACACAAGGGGGAATGCTGGCACCGTCAGGCTTACTCCATCCTGGTGATTGGTGAGGCTGCTGTTTGCACCCATCTGTCAAGGGCCCATGCAGCCCATGCTATGACCTCCCTTGTGSTCTTTTATGATCTCTGAACTTTGATATTCTCTCTCCCAGGACTGGGAGTTCAAGCAAGTCTATGACAGTGCCTCCAAGTCTCTGTAAGCACCTATGTTGWCTCTACACAGAGATCCTTCTCCTCAAAACACAGAGTATGTACAGCAAAAGGCACAATATATGTGGTTTTCCACACCATTATTCTCCTGGCCTTGGCATTCCCAGCTGCAAGGTTACTTGCATGAATCTACCATCCTCTTCACCATTCTTCTACTTTTAACACTTCCCTCCCAACAGCCACTGAAGGTGCCCAAACATGCCAGCCCAGAAGAAGGACTGGAACAAAGGCGCTTCTTACTCAATTCAGGGAAAGAAGAAATTAAAGAAGGTGCTGAGCTGGTGYCAGTGTACCTGGGGAGCTCTGTCCCAGTGTTCTTGGTGGTTGTGCTGGTCACTTCCTTTTATGCACTTCTCTTCCTGGTGTCTGTTGTATGAGAAAGGACCAAAGTGGCTTAAGTGCCACTTTCTGAGAGGTTATTCACAGATGCATGTCCTGATTAGGGCAGATGTGTCCTGCCTGCTGGAGAGAGGGTCTCCAACTCTGCTGAGAGACAAGTGACTGAGGCAGATGCCTGTTGTTCCAGTGTATTGTGTTGTTCCCTGTGATGCCTTCAGGGCATGCAGAGGCTGGGGGTACTGACATTCTCAACTTCCTTTGGAGAGTCTGAAATTCTAGGGACCACTGGTATCACTTATGCACTTCAGGGGCATACCCATGCTCTCTCCATCACTTTCACCCTTTGAAGAAGGAATAATTTCTTTTTCTAAYGTAAAGTGAAAACTTCTGGTTTTTAAGCAAATATTTTTCCACACAAATTTGGTCACTTCAGTGGAAAAACACTTTATCCACATTTGCTCTCAAAAAAGGTGAYACCTGAAGTAAAAATTACAACAGTGTGTGTTGTAGAGTCATAGATGAAAAATTTRTGTAAGAAAGCTTGCAAAACCCGTAAGTATTTTTTGGGTTCCACTGAACTGCTCAAAAGCATTCAGCCTTAGTAGTGATATAATCTGCAATTTAAAAAGATAACTAAAGTGATAAAGTAGAGGGAGGCTCATAACCTTGTGTTAGTATTGCTTATGAAAAAATTATCAGTTGTATTGACTTTGTACTGACTACTGACTTTATCTGTAGCCAGTACATCCTTTTATTTTATGTATTTTCATTATGATTGCAGAGTGGAAACTAACCTCCAGAATTCAGGGGGAAATGACTGCTCAAATGCTTTGGTGAATCATTCTAAACCTCATTCAAACAGAGATGCAGCTAAATGAATGTAGATATTCAAAGCCTGTTTAGAAATCCTTGACATATACTGGTAAATGAAAATGACTGTCTCATTCTCTTTTGTGAATGAAATTATTCAGAATAGCTAAAGGGAAATGTCATTACGTGAATCAATCAACACTTATTGATTAATCCTGCCTCTGGTGTTAGAAGTTTTCCCCTTTCATGCTAGAATATACAAAAATCTCAATAAATTTGAAGACATTCTTATGCTGATAGGGTTTGAATCAGTCTCTAAGTATTTGGAGCACAGGGCCACATTTTTGCTTAAGACAGGATTTTGGTTGTTGCCTTGTAAAAGTTATTGCTGTGCCTCAGTGCAGGAAAATGGAATTTCTTCTAATAAGAAAGACCAGCCTGTAGCTAACTCTGAGAGCCACTGAGCTGCTGTCCCATGATAGCTTTGGCTTTCAGCAGCCATGGTTTCACATCAACACTTCATTTCTCCTTAAGCCTTGACCAATCAGGTGATGGAAATCCATGCTAGTTTCAGTGCAGAGTATCGACAGGCATGAGGACACCTCACCTTTCTCCCAGCTTGGTGCTTTTTTCAGTCTATAAACCATGAAGCAATGGATGTTCCCACAAAATAYCATCTTTGTGTTCGGACATAAGGGAAAGACAGCTTTAAGCCTGCCCCAAGATAGAAAGAAGGAACTGTAAATCAATAGTGGATACATCTAGCCTACAAAGCAATCCTTTCTGCCAGTTATCCACCATATACTTTGGGGACACTATGCTCTTTCCCTATTCATGGGCCCTTTGAGAAGGAAGAAGGGGAGAGCATTTGTCCTTTAGAAAAAACATTAGTTTTTGTCTGATACYGGTATTTCACCACCTCCTGCATATGGAATTGGGAGTATCAACACTTATCAATTATCTTCAAATAATATAATATAATATCAACACTATAAATTATTGCAAAGATGTGCACCCCATTGCAGCTTAGATGATGCCAGAATGAAACCTGCCTTTCCTTCTCTTAGCAGTAGCAATGTCAGGACATATTTAACCTTGCCCTTTCATTGCAAAATGTTAATGTATGGCAAGACGTGGACTCTGGACCAAAATAATTCCAAAGCTTTGGTGAATATTAGGGTTAATTTCATAGCTGTATCYTGTTCCTATAGATAGCATAAAAATCGTGCATTGTCAGGCTTTGAAACAGTTCTGTTAAATAAGCCATTCTGAACAGTTAATGCATTTAGCAGAGGACTTAGCTTCAGATCAATACCAAGMATTTACATCTGATTTTTGAATTTGACCAGTAGTTCCAGACCTTCTTCTTCTGTTGTTTTATGTCCAACACCCACAAGTAAACTCAAAACACCAAAATGGTGTTTTTTCAGMACTTTTGTTCAGCATATTGAGGTGATTCTTTGGAATTAAGAAATAAAAACCTAAAAATAGACTTCTGGTGAATAGGAACTGATTTTACTTCAGTTTCTTATGGTGGATGTTTATTGTTGAAATTTTTGGGTTGGCTTGTTGGTGAAAATTTCCACAGTACTGGTTAATATGAATMTGAAACATATAATTTCATCTTTCAGTAGTTCAGAATTGATTTTATGTCCTGTTTACTACACAGCACATTACTATGAAGTTTTTGTCTAACATTAAGTTAATAAAAATCTGCTTGTTGAAAGGAGATTAGAATGTTTGTTAGATCACAAGCAGTTTTTTCCCTTCTACTTTATCACCTGCCTCTCCCTAGTAATGACCAAGTACTGAGTAGTAGTTTGAAATAGTCAGAGYAGCAGATAAAGAAACYRTCAAAAAACAACAACAACAACAACAAMAACTCCCCTAAACAACCCCCCAAAAATCTCAAAATAAAAAATCTCTTAGCATTTTGAAGAATGTAAGTTGTTTTCCTGAGGGCAGTGTGTTTTTCTCTGGTACTCATCACAAGTACAATGAACAGCAGAAGTGCCTCTGGATTTATTTGTTAGTYTGCCAGCTCCTGTAAAACCTGTAAAACCACCACATGAATGCTGGGGAAACCTATCATGCTCTCTGTGATTTTTGCACAGTAAAGCTGAAGAAATGGGAGTTAATCCTATTGACCCCAAGGTTCTCCTCCTTGCATTTGGAAATGCTCCAGGTTCTCTAATACTTAATTTGGTTCAAGAGCAGATTATAAAGTTTTTTTTACTATTACTGCCATTCTGAATAAAAATGAAGGTGATTCCATCAGTGCATTTGATAATGGTTGGGAAAACTTTGTGGAACTTGTTCTTAAGCCTTGATTTTTAGATTAGAGGGGATCTTGTTTCAGCAAARGCATTTGAATGTTTGTTTCTTTCCTAAATCTGAGGAGGTGATACTGCCTTATTTACCATACCAATTCAACTCAGAAGTTTTCTAGTTTTTCAGTGTRTATCTAGAGTTAGTTAATACTTGGCAGTTTRCAAGATTTGTTACRGTGTCAAGTTTTCCATGTTTTCTCTCTTCTAAGGCTAAAATATGAAAATGAAAAAATTATTCYACTTTCATTTAATTGGCTTGGCTTAGATGAAATKTTAGCATCTCATTTCAAAWTTTRTAGTCTGTCAAACTTCTGCAATACYGTGCTAAAACTTTCTATGAAAAATATCTGTATCCAAGTGGATTTCCTGTTTGGATGCTTCAGCCAAGACAGAAAAGCTATTTTCAAAACCAACATGAAGACAAAACACCAGGGAGCTTTCCTTAGATGCTGTAGATTCCCTGGGGTATTAGATTAGGTATTAGATATTTGGGTTGAAGCTGGCTTTTGGGTYAGCCATGTGAAAATCCTTCCAAATGTGGCCAAGAACACAAGCTTTCAGATCTTTGAGGACKAGTATGAAGCAGAATAAAGTGAACTTGAGAAACACTAGTCATTGTCTGCCAGACTGTTTTTCCTTTCTGAGCTCTGAAATTAAGCATTCCACTCTTCATGCCCACTATTTGTGTCTTAACTAACTGATGTATGTTTTTTTTGGAGTGAATGGTGTTCGTTGATATTTTTTGATATAAGGTATGGATAGGTTCTTCCTTTGTCCCTTTCTCCCTTTCTCCCTTTCTTCCCTTCCTGTCTAGACTTATGAATTGTTGTTGGTTCTGAGGCTTACAGATAAAGCACAGTCTCCATCCCTTCATCCTTCCTCTATCCCCTTGCAGTGAGAACCTGCAGAGTGTCCACCTGGATGAAACATTCTGTTGATATCTGGTAGACAGGCAAAAAAAATGCATGTAATGTTCACTTCAAACATGGTGAATCAAAAGACATCTGAGAGACAGGCTGAAAATTCAATATCTGTCTTCAGCAGGGAAAAGTCACCTTTTTCATCATGGAAGAAGTCACAAAAACATAATGTCAAGAGGTCTCCAGAGAAGTTCATTTTCTCTTGTCTAAAACATGTGAAGCAATTACTGTATTATCCAAACAAACAAAAAAAAAGTTGCCAATTTGCAAAGAAAGAAAAAAAAAGAATAATTAAAAAAACCCTCAAACACCCAAAAGGTTACCTTAAAAAAAAAAAGCTTAACCATATTGCACATCCAACCTATTTGATGTTCTCTGGGTAGCTGAGAAAAACAGAAGTATAGTTTGGTCTGCCCAAATGTGATAGAAATTTATCAGCTTGTCAGTTATCTGGCAAACTAGAATTATATCATTTAACCCAGTGTTACCTAGGCCAACCTAGGACATTAAATGAAATCAAATAAGAATAGTTCAATTGAAATTTGAGCCTGCAGAGTTTCTTTAAAGGCCTCATGAGTAAAAGATATTTCTATAATTTCTTTCCTGTAAATGAATCCAAACTCCATCTATAACTTTAGCTCTCTACCTGTTTTGTAWCTCAAAACAAGGTTGTTTTCTCAATTACATCAACCACATGCATGCTTGTTCCCATCTGTCTCAAAGGTTCTTTCAATTAGGCTRTAGCACCAGTTTTCACATCCCCTGGTTGCAGAACCATAACCATCTTTAGCCCTGCAAGACCTAAATTTAACCTAAATCAAACCCATTTGTGTCTTTACGTCAATTCTGAATACCTGTTAAAAATTAACTTGCTTCTGTGTTTTTTGATTTTCTAAAACCACCCTAAAGCTTAAACAAAAACCATAATTCAAATGAGTTCAGGAAATCCATTAAAGACTGCTGTCTTGTCCTTGTCTGAAGTTCATTTGTAAACCAAATTGGAAAACAATTCCCACCCACTCCCTGACCAAAACAAACCCCCCTGAATTTTCTGTCTGTTTAAGTGTAAGTAGCTCTTTAGCTGAAGTTCTGTAGTTTAGTAGAGTTTAGGGCTATTGAAAGTCCACTTAAAAGATAGGGGAACAAAATGTATTTTTAGCCCTGTGCTTATTATGACATCTGTTTACAGCACAACCTAAAGGTTTCTTCTCAATGAAATTGAAGACTTTCTACCTTCTGTACCTGATACCCATGAGAATTGCTCAAGCTGTAAGTGCTTAAGCTTTATCCTGAAGTATTATTTTTTGTRGAAAATGCAATTTAAGAAGATTACTGGTAATTCTGAATCCTAATGCTAAGCTATACTATAAAGCAAGATCTTTTTTACGTGAGGATCCAGACTAATAATCTGTTTTACTAATAACAAAATGGTTCAATTCACAGTGCTCTCACCTCTACCTGAAGGGCAGCTCTTGATAAAGTTTTGAGGGTTAACCCCAGTAAGCACAGCCTCACACAGCTATTTACACTCCCTCTCCTCCCACAAATGGGATGCAGGAGAGAACCTGAAGGGTAAAGMTGAGGAAACTCATGGGTTGAGACAAAAGCAGTTTAATAGGTACAGCAAAAGGTATTCATGCAACCAAAGCAAGGAATTAATTCCTCACTTTCCATGGGCAGGCAGGGGTTCAGCCATCCTGAGGAAAGCAGGGCTCTCTGTAAGACATAACAGTGACTGGGGAAGATAAATGCTTTAACTTCAAACTTYTTTGCCTACTTCTTCCTGCAGATTTATTGTTCAGCATGATGGAATTACCTCTGAACAGCTGGGGTCAACTATCCMAGCTGTGGTCTCTCCCAACTGCTTGTGCACTCCCAGCCTCCTCACTAGAGGGCTGAGAGGTAGAAAAGGACTTGACATTTAAGTGCTGCTCAGTTGTAGTTAAAGTTGTCAGTGTGTWATCAACCCAGTTTTCAGCATGAAATCCAAACCAAAGCCCCATATATACTATGAAGAAAATGAATTCCATCTCAGCCAAAGCCATCAGACAAACTTAATATTGTCTCCATGCACATTTATGTGATTGAAATCTGATAAACATCAGCCACTTTTTCTTTGGCAGTAAAATTTTATCGCCTCTATTAGATTGGCTCTTTCAAAACAAGTGGGACTGAGAAAACTCCAGTAAACACTTTGTTTTTCCACATTTAGCCTGAAGCTAGCTCAAACAGGCCTAGCCTGAATGGTGGCCTGATTTACCAGCCATGTGTCCCCTCACTAGTTAGATCTTCTAGTAGGGTTTAGCTTCTGATTTTCTTCAGCAACTTGTTTAGTTCCACAGGACTTCTGGGATTAATCAGAAGAATAAAATTCYGACATTCAGCCTGTTTTTCTGTCACTAAGATCAATGCTCTCATTCATYCAAACTGTAAACCAAGATTTAATACAATGCAGTCTTTCCCCCTGTACAAATGGCAAAAATCTCAGGTAGACACAGACATCATTTTTCTTTCTGAAATATTCCATGATAATCTTCACTCTTCACAGATCTAAGTTACTGATCAAGCAATAAGACCCATGTCTGAAAGAGCAATAGGTCTCTTATTATCTTGCCTTATAYTGCAATAAAAGATCTTCCAAGATCAATCAATAAGCACAAGTGTCTCAGCCTCTGCTTTGTCAACTTGTAACCTCAGCATAGTGCTGAATTTTTTTCAAAGGCCATCTAACTGCACCTGGTTTATAAAATAATTTCTTTCAATCATCCAACRTTATATCTGTAAACTTTAATGGACCCACTGCTAAATTCAAATAAGTAGAGCTGAATTAGGAAGACAGTCTAACTCTGGTTTAAAATTTAGACCAAAATTAGGGTGAATCAACTATACTTAAATTAATACTAGCAATAACACATCAGCTCCTGCTGTCACCATTCCTCATCTCTCTTTTCCAGCTTTTATAGAATAATCAGTAATACACCTGTGAGCTACTTTCCTAAATGTTCTGCCTAACCATAATCATAAACTGGACAAACCTGTTTTCCCTGGTACTGAAAATTATATGATGAGCTGTCATCATCCCTTATAGTTGAAGGTTTTTSCAGATGCTTGGACTAGACTTTAAAAACCTAAATTCTAATGCTGCTAAATGTATCTTTGATCAGTAAGACAATTAATGCTGTGGTAATGGAAGTAAGGCCCCTGACATATTTTGTTTAGTTTTTCAGGAACTGGAGGCCTTGAAGGAGGTGTGAGAAATGTAATTTATTTAACTAGTACATTGAGTTCTCATTCTGACCATATACTGACACAGCTGGTGTGTGAGCCCACCAGGCCAGTGCCTTGCTGCACCTGATGTTTATGAACAGAGAAGGGCTGGTGGGAAATGAGGTGGCCAGAGGCTGCCTTGGGCACAGCCAATATGGAATGATAAWGTTTTTGATTCTTGGTGAAGAATGGAACGGGATCAAGAAACCCCCTACCTTGTCCCTCTGTTCTTGGCACTGTCAAGGCTGCACCCTCAAGCCCTGTATCCAGCTGTGGGCCACTCACTACAAGAAAGACATTGAAGCACTGGAGCGTGCCCAGAMAAGGACAAGGGAGCTGGTGAAGAATCTWGAGATCGAGTCCTRAGAGGGTCAGCTGAGGGAACTGAGGTTCTTTAGCCTCRAAAAAAGGAGGCTGAGGGGAGACCTTATTGCTCTTTACAGCTGCCTGAAARGAGGCTGTGGCCAGTTGGGGGTTAATCTCYTGTCCTAGACAACTACCAACAGAAGGAGAAAAAACAGCCTCAAGATAACACAAATGACATTCAGGTTGGACATCAGGAAAAATTTCTTCACTGGAAATGTGGTCAAATATTGGAACAAGTTGCCCAGGGAGGTGGTGGAGTCTCTTGAAGTGGTCAAGAAATGACTGGGTGTGGCACTTTAGCTGATGTGGTGGTGATCAGTCAAAGATTGGACTCCATGATATTGCAGCTTTTCCAACCTTAATGATTCTGTCATTAATTGCAAGCAGTCAAACTGAAAGATGTGCCTTCCTACTTGAGGCMGTCCTCATTTCACCCTGGAACTATCTGCAGAACTAATTAGCCAACAGAGCCCTGGAACCTTCACCCTAGGATTCTGACCTTGGACATTGATGTTTATATTAATTATAGTTAAGATATCTATACACACAGCAGGACAAATAACTGCATGTTTCTGTTAGCTCCTTTTTTATTACAGTAAGATTCCTAGAATAGATCATAAAACTAATTCTTCAATCCAAAATTTCCCAAGTCCTAACCTCATTTCTAAGACTAACCTGGATGTAAAACATAAAATAGACAGCATATCATAAGATACATTATTCACCTTTTGTAGGTTCATCCATTAAAACAGCATTTCCATATGTAGTCCTAAGYTTATTGCAATTCTAATGAGTTTCAGTTTATAACACTATCAGAAACAGTAACATGAGTTCAGTTCTTTGATCTGTCTAGAAAATAACTTAGAAACAACAGAACATAGTTCTGCAACTCATGGTTTTTTTTTCTTTAAGTTTTATCCTGACTTTTACTAAACTGAGAAGTATATAACTTCAGAGTCTATTACTACAAATCTCTAATCTATACTCCTCCAGGCCCTTCAAAATCCCAAAGGAGAGACAGTTTTTCAGTTTATGATCTGACTTTCAGTCTCTTGCTAAAGCCCAGCCTTAGACACTGACTAGACAAACCTGTTAGCATTAGACTGGCAACAGTACTTAGTCTCAACAGATTTCARCTCTCCTTTGCTTGGAATCTTGGTGATTCAACATTAAACTGGCCACAGAACATGCCACTATAATTGCCCTTATCCAAGTCTTAATCTCAGAGCTGAGCTTTATGATTAATGGGTGAAGCCAGCCTGTTTAAATTGGGACTTTAATGTGCAATCTATTCAGAGGCCAGGGCTCATGTTACCTTTCCTCCAATCTATAAAGACTCTGCTAGCATTTATCCTTGCTTTATCCCTACAGATTTTCCAATMCATGAAAACTTTCAGACCATCATACTGAAGACTTAACCAAAATTTTAATTTTAGCAGTGGTCTTAGTAATTAATCAGATTTATTTACTTAGCCATGTAACCCTTTCTTTCATAATTGCTTCATGTAGGCAATTTTTGCAGTGTGCAGAGGCATGATAAGCAGGAAACATCTTTGAGAAATTACTGGTTGGATAATGTTAGATATCTAACATGAGTAARCTACTAGTGGTAAGCTCATGATCCTGGTATTTCCCAAGCCTTTGCTGGCCAGTGCAAATGGTGGCCCCTCTTATGCCTTACACTTGGCTGAGATTTACTGTTTTTGAGTTTGTATCTTTAGATTCTCTCTTTTTCTTTTAAGTTTTACACCTTTTGGACCAATTGTTTTATTTCCTCTCCTGAACTCCTGATCTGCCAACTAGCACTATTTGAGTAATGATATTTGTCTTTTTTTCCTTACCTTGCTGGATTTCATTGCATACTTTCTCACTTTACAAGATTTTTCTCAGTAAAACTGAGCCAAGATCACACTGCACTGRTGTTCCCAGATAGACATTGGATCACAGACACTGAAGTCCTGTTGCAGCAGGTCAGCAAAGTCTTGGAGTGTGCCATGAGGAGTCAATGTTCTTGTGGGAGCCCTGTCGAATGCGTCAGTATATATAACTCCTTGATGTGACTGCTAAACAGTAATTCTAACCCTAAAATGAGACCAACAGTGTCTCATCAGACAAAAGAATCCGGGAACTTGTGACATCTGGTCTTATTGAATGCCGCCAACATTTCAGGCTTCACCAACATAGTTATTCATATTTTGCTTTCTTATATATTACTGACAGCCCTAAATATATTGATAAATCATAATTCTTTCYACTTTTGTACCAACATTATATCATTAGTTTTGTCCACATTATTTTTCATCTTAAATATGTATTAGCTATCAGTTAAAAAGACTTTTGCCCTGCATTTTCTCCTATTTTAATGTTAATCCCAGCTATCAGAGAGCAGACTGACCTTCAGGATAAGATACCTGAACCAGCTGGGACCAGGTCTTAACTTGTTCTTTGAACCCAGATCTTAAATTTCTTTAACCTATTTGAGTGCTAATTCTTACCCACACTGATACCTAATCTGAGAGGGGATCAGGTTACCTCACTAACACAAATTAGTACAGGCATGTCAAGGCTTGGCCCTGTAGAAGTCAGCTGTAAAAACACTTGTTCAGCCCATTTTGAAAATCCTTTTACCATAAGTTTTTGCATTTTGCATTTCAGAGCATGTTTTGAAATTAGTTATAAAGCAAAACATATGAGAGCTTGTAAAGCTATGAGAGCTTGTAAAACAGGTGATTCACACAAAGGTTTGACCAAGCAATGATGGAGCAGATGTGAGTGTGGAAGGTTTACAGATGACCTCCAGAGGTCCCTACCAACCCTAACAATTCTCTGATTCTGTGTTATGGATGTCACAAAAATCAGAGTCACAGTGGGCAATGCTGGTGGGTGGGATAATGAAGTTCTGTCACCATTGTGACCTTTTCTGTTGCCAGATGATGCCACCTGATTAGATGACTTTAATCCAGTTTAATCTAGGAGAGAGGTTTTATAAAAAATCCTACAATTCTCTTGTCTAGATAGAAACTTCATTATGCAAATTTGGCTTTCTAAATTTGGTAACTGATAGTAGAGGGATTACAGGAGTCTTTTGCTTGTTTGTGTTTTTTGTTTTATTTTTGTTGTTTGAATATTTAAAAAACAAGAACATCTTGGCTATTTATAGAAATAGAATCAATATAAAGTAAAATGAAAATAACTGTAAATAATTTCTAAACTCCTGAATAAGAGACTTGACAAACAAGAGCACTTGGAGAACAATGCTTCCTAACCTCTAATTTTCAGCAATTCTAAGGACTGAGATCAGTATGGACTGCTGAAAAGCATTTCTCTCCTGAGAAACATTTCTGGGACATGTGGCTGTCTCATGATTGCTAAATTTAATGCAACATTTTTTTCAGAGGAAAGTCAAAGTCTTTTTTCTTTCCTCCAAACTAAATATCCTGAAATATTTTTGTTTTGTAGTCAATATTTCAACTTTATATCTTTACTAATATATAGTTGTACCAATATTGACTAAACTAACAGCCTGCATTATCAGCAAAATGGCCAATAAACAAGGAATTGATAGGTTGTTTCTTCAAGAAGCTAAACTGATGAGAGTCAAGTATAATTGCGGTACAATCTTATTTACATACAAGGAGGGAGATGAATTTCTACCAAGAGACAGGAAGTAACAAATAATACAAGCTAGTGTTGTTGTTTAGAAATAGATGTGGCTTGTAGCAATCTCTGCTGCTTTCTTTCTGCTTTCTTTCTCTCGACTACTGATACCCATCAACTGTAGAAGGTCTGAGTAAGAAAAACAGCTCTGTCTCCCTTCACAGCATAAGTACTCCTGGTAAATCAGTTGTGAAATAAGGACTGGCAGACCATTGCATCCAAGTTCTCTGAAAATGGAAGCAGCTTTAAACCTGGAATCTGCACCCGAGTGTTGCCATGCCATGCTATAGATTACAAATATATAAATTAAAAATTAAATCATCAGTAGTGTTCTTAAATAAGTATTGTAGAACAAGATAAGTAAACAGGAAAAAGCAAGACATTGAAAAATTGGGAAAGGTACAATATAGTCATCAGCTGAGGAAGACCCTTGTACTAAGTGACAAGTTTGTAGGGCCTGCCAGTGATTTTCTGTAAGTAGGCAGATGTTTATATATTTTGTATATAATTGCATTATGTAAACTGGGCTATTTGCTCAGATTTATTTTTAATACTGTCCTTTTATATGGTTGAATAAAACATTAAAAAAAAAAAAGCACAACCCATGGACATTTACCTAGCTTCCTTGTTCATCATCAACCACCAAGATCTCACTTCTTTCCAGTCCATGAACATATTAAAGTTGCAACTTCTTGATCAACATGCATTGTGACAGAAATAAGGCTAAGAAGAAAGTTCAGTCAAATAAGGTGTTTATTGGGAAGCTCCTATTTGTCTGTACGAAACTTAAAACCTCACAGGCTTATTTAAAGTCTTGTAGGCCTTCATACAGGGTGTGTGTTTACAGATATATATATAACTAAAAATACCTATTGGATTGGCAAGTCATTGYCTCCAAATAGGAAAAAGTTGTTCACTTACTATTTTCCTGTTTTTATATTTAACTATGAGTAGCAAGGGATTAAACAAGTGATTAATCATCAGTYCAGCATAATGTGATCTTGCTGTAACATTATGAAGTGCATATCCACAAGAAAACCAGCATGTYTGTGAAAGAAAGAAGAATTTTGCATCTTCCCAGTCAATGATCTTCTTTTTTGTAGTTAGATGTTGATATAGAAGAGTTAAACATACATTCTTWGGACAAAAATCCACCAAAMCYCCAAACTTATCAGGAGAAGCAACCTTTTTTGCTATTTATGTCTATAAAGTGGTGTTAACATTTAGTTCTCAGGTGCAACAATGATGTAGACACAGAAATATTATATAGAACAACAGCTTATTTTGAAAAGGTCAAATTYACCCTGGCCAAAAAGAAATAGCCTAAATAAACACATGTATAATTTTGTTCAAAAGTCTTCATTTTGGGATTGAGGCATTGTGAATTCAACTGAATCCTAAAAATGGGATACTTATGCTACCAAATTCCCACCAGTGCAAAAGAAGTCTATTTTATGTCCGGCACACTAAAAAAAAATAAATAAATTGAAGGTGACAACTCTGTTTAGATTAACTGAAAGCAGACTATGAGAAAACTTCCACTTCTTCATATTACAAACTAAGGTAATAAATATTCCTTGTTAATTCATTTTTTTACCAGTTTCCATTCAAGATTTGTGATTACTGAAGTGATATTATAGAGAATATAGATAAGATCATATCTTTTTTAGCTTTTTCTGTAGAGCTGGGTGGGTATTTCCATGATGTTTTTTTGAAGTGCCTTCAAGCAAGGTTATCTATATCACAGTTGTGAGGAAAGGTTGTCAGAACCTGCAGGTTTTCTGAGAGACAAGAGACTCATAAGGTGCTGAACTGGAAAGAAAATGAGAAAAGGTTCATTGTATGTGTAAATTTGTGGGGTTTTTTTAAGTTGAATTAACACTAATGTTTTCTTGTCTGGAACTTTCTGACTTTGAGAATTGGCATTTATGTTAATAACCTGGAAAAAGACAAGTTGTAGCTGAAAGTGCTTTTGAAGAAAGCTCTCCCTTGATTTTTCTCAGGCTTGATCCCTAACACGTTTTTTTTTTCTCACATCACAGCTGTCCATTGTAAATGCTTTTCTTTGTGGTACATGATACATCAAGCTTGATGTTGTAAGTAATACAGAGTTGTATGGAATTTACTAGTAGATTGTAATATTTACTCCAGTCACTTTAACAGCAATTTTATACAGATATACTGCCTTGTTTATCTGTACAGTTTTTTACCACGAGGATATATCCAGAAAGTATATAGCTGTAGCAATTGTTGTCATGTATTTCTAGAGATAAGTTTTCAAACATTCAAACATGGCTATCATCTAAGACAAGTACACACAAATTACCATGATTTAGTGTGTACTTCTACATAATCACATTTTTCAAGGTCTCTGAGCTTTTAAGCTGTCTGCCTCTTCCAAGCCCTTACATTTTTATATTTCTATAATGTACAGCTCACTGTCTTAGCATACCAATGTAAATCCAAAGTAACTTCATTAAAATCAGTGGTGGTACATGAGAAGAAAATTATTGTGAGAGATGACTCTGCTGTATACCTACACTATTTTTTATATATGGGAGTTATAAGACATGTCAGCACTATCTTAAATTGATGTCTGTATTTTACATTCACATGCCGTTACTGCTGCTGAGAATAAACTTCTCTGCCCTCTTCCATGCTGCATCTTGCACCATGAATGCAAACGAATTGCAGTAGTAGTGATAGGCTGTCGAAAAAAAAATCTATATATCTATATCTATATATATATATCTATATATATATATCTATATATATATATATATAAAATGTGTATTATGGGATGGGAATGTAGTCCCAAAATTTAAGATTGGAGGAAGCCCACATACTTGAACCAGGACTTTGGCAAACCTCAGTATGAGTTTTTGCTATTGTTTGCAAGCCAAAGTAAGCAATGATCAGCATGTTTGCTTTATGGCACTATAGCCTGGTCACAGTGAAGTGATCATGAAGTAGTCATTCCCTGCAGCAACAGATAGAGAACTGAGGAGGGAAAAGAATCAGATACCAGTAAATGAATTTATTAATTAACTTTGGGGTAGTATACCCTTCCTTAGGACTTCTGTTTCAAGACATACTGATGACCTAAAAGTGGATCTTGAAAATGGGTCTGTGCTTCTTGCTGAAAATCATTCAATTGGGAAAAAAAAAAGAGGGCAATCACACATTTCTAGCCTGCTGTGCAAGATGTGCAATGCTAAAGTAGAAATCTGATAACAGACAAAGGCTGACTGAGATGGCAGAGTTTAAAGCAGTGCAATTTCAAGCTGTGTACTTCTAACATAATATTTTTTTAAATCAGCAGAAACTTATCTGAATAATATATGCTCTGTGATGAATAATCTAGCAAGGGAATGGCAGAGAATACCTGAAAAAGGATATGGTAGTGTGGTARCTGACATAATGATATAACTACTAGATGCATTTCTACCTGCATCAAGAGAGCTTTCTAAAGTTTATGAAGTCTGAGGATCTTTAAATGAAGATAGATGTCACTCTCACATGTATCTCGGGCCAGGTAGATTAATTTCCCTGTGTGATCCTGTCTTGGTTTATGACAATTTCAGGGGAGGATGCTCTACAATGAGTCACCTCTACTTCTCGTCTTAACCACTCCTTTTTCAACAATAAGGAGAGAAATTGTCAGTAGATATAWGTGAAGAAGTAACAGTTTACTTAAAAATGAAACAGCAACAGGTGAAAAGGAATGGTGATAATCACTGGTTATGGTGTTGCTCCTGTAGCTTGCTGCACCCCGCTGGTGGTGGTGCTCGGGTCACTGCTGCTGATTGCCTCCATGCAGGGAAGAAGATAATTACCCAGTCAAGCACCGGGGAATAGTGGCCCAGCCCTGGCCAGCTCCACACTGGGGACAGGAGTTGTGAAATTCACTCTGAAACAGTTTTGGATTGCGAAATGCAGCCTCTCATGAAGCAACCTCCTCCAGAGCCCAGAGGGAAACAAAAGAAGATTTCTTGCACTGTCCCCAACTTCCCTGTGAGAACAAAAAGTGAAATGCAAGAGGCTTCTTTGTGAGTGACCMTGACCTTAAGAAGGTGCTGGCACCCTGACCTCCTCAGTGTGTTTCTGGCTGCTGGTCTTCAAGAGACAGTAAGAGTTTTGGGCGTATGACAATAGCACAGATAGCTGTGTAATACAGTAACATTTTGGGTTACCCAGGACAGRCCCCTACTTTTTAGATTTGAGAATGAGGATTCATCCAAATTGTAAAATTTTGGTAGGTGTGGTAATCACAGGTTTATAAATACACACACATGGACTTTTGATAGGAATAGAAATATCTTAAAAAGAAAGCTACAGAAGCAATAGAGAAGAAAAAAAGAATAAAAAGCATAATAAATAAGAGCAATGTCTCATTTTAAAATTGTCGCYCATATATAAAGTATATAGAAAGGATCTGGTTTTAGAAAAGTGATTTCTGGAAAGCCATGCATAAATGCATGTGACGCACGAAGAAGTCATGTACGTGACGTATTTACAGCATTATACACATTACCATGCACAAAACTGTGGCACTAATCTTTGCTAAAAGCACATACCATCTGCCTGTAACTACTGCTTAAATGAATGAACCTGCACACAGTCAGCAATGAATCAACCAACCCAGTGTGACTAGGCTCTGTAGGGGATGGAATCTGGATAAATCTATAAGACATAAATTAATGAATTTCAGGCATATGCAGTTTTATGATGGTTGCATTAATCATTCATCACTGTCTGTTCACTTGGCTTGCCACAGTCACTTGTATCTTAAAAGATGTGGTAATGGCTTTAGAATAGGACCTGTCTTTCTGTATGATTAGTCCAGAGGGACTTTGGTGCTGCTTTTAGGTATCACTGAGTTACAGAGAGCTGATAACATTAACACTGCTGAAATGACTGAATGGCAAGAGCTGTATGTAGAGTTTTGCTCAGCCCCTTGCATAATCATCATATTGCTGTTGTCAGCCCTACTCTTTTATGTCTGACTCTTTGACCTGTGGTTACTGCACAGTTGGCCACACAGAGGCAGCAAAAATTGATAAAAGRTGAATGGCAAAATTCTGGTCTTGCTGAATTAGGAGTCTGGTTGTATCTGATGAGAGTGTGTACATCTGGAGAGACCATGCTAGGAAATAAACTTTCTTCCCCAGTGATATTAGTTTATCCTGCGTTCTTACTTAGGGGATRTATTAATCTTCTTTTTGAAATATGAAAAGGAACAGTAGTAGAAGGCTAAGAAAACAAAAAACACTGATCCTCAGSATCTCTAGTGTCTCCTATTGAATTATACACCAATAATATTCATTACACAAAATCCTCAAAAGGCTATGGTTAAATGRTTGTCTTGGCTGTAACACAACAGTACAATCTAAAAGGAGAAAAAAAGCCCTTCARTTCTCCCAGAGTGACAGACAGTGGGAGATGCAATGTTTGACACTGTTTTTTAGAGTTGTATTTCTCCTTATGGCAGGACATATATGTTATCATGCCAACCTCACCCCATCAGGAGTCCATCAGGGCTCATATAAATTTTGGATCCTGGTCTGCCAGCTGCAGCTGCTAGAATCATATTCCAGTTATGATCCCTGGGAGCTGATGATGGGAACGGACTAAGACTGCATGATCTGAATCTGTTCCTTTTTCTAGCCAAGAGAAAAATGGGCTAGTCTTGGCCAGCCTTTTAATTTACAGAAACATTCTGGAAAGAAAAACAGTAAAAAATCCCAATGAATTAGGAGGGAATAAATGCTCTCATAGGTTAGCTGTAAGCAGGAGAGGAGCATTTCTAGAGCATTCTAAACTGCGAGATAAAAGGGAAAGGAAGAGTCAGGCACTGAGAACTGGACAAAGGTGTGAGAAAAAGGACAAAGGTGTGAGAAAAAAGGCAAAGGAAGACTAATACTTGAGCAAATGTGGAGATGACACAGAACTGGAGGAAAAGGAGGGCAAATAAGATGAACAAAGAAGAAAAAGATAAAAAAGATGTGAACAGAATTAAAAAACAGAAAAAAGACAAATGTAGGCAAGGAGTCAAAATGAGAATACAGATAAGAATACAGGAGGGAAGAAATGAAGTAAAGGAAGGAAAGCTGAACAAGACCACAAATTCTAAGGGGCATGTGCATTCTGTTTCTACASGATGATGCTGCATCAGTATTGGCAAGACTGCCTGAAGGAGAGGGAGACATCTCAAAGGTCTTTACGTTCATAGGGTACAAGAAGAAAAAGTAAACTCCTTGTGACTCCTGAGGGGAAAAAAGGAAGAAAAAAATGCAGAATATTTTTTCAAACTTTAGACTTTTGAAGGATGTACACAGRTGACTGCCAAAATAACAAATATGACAAAAAAATGTGAAAGTACAACTAAACTGGCATGTTTAGTGTTTTATTTCTTTGGTGCATTTTTATGCAAGATTGAAAACSTGGCCAAGAAAATTCCAATTTAGCYAACTGAAAAATATTCTGAAAAATATAATTTACTGACAAATTTTATTGTGTAAGAATTATGTATTTTAGTCAGCAGGGCTTAGATAATGATTTCTAATCTTCTGCTTCTACGCCAAATGGCTGTTGCCATTTGGACTTGAATGTTTCCTTTGACCTCCACAGTGGCCTGTGCTATGAGAGAGTTTACAGATGAGAGAAGAGATTGATAACAYTCTCACAAATCCATCCAAACCCTGRACTTCAGTGATTCTTTGAACCAGAAAACTTCTTTTGTCATGGACAAAGTGTTACGTGTCAGTTTGGCCATGCTTATGACCTGTTAAAGGCCTGCTGTCAGAATCTTTATGAATTCTTCTGCCATTCCTTGTAGTTAGGTTTTATTCCTCTGTGAAGAAGAAATCTTCATGAAGAGACAGCAAAGAAAGAACCTTAMCAGTAACCTTTGATACCATTTACATACTGTGAAATGCTTGCCAGGTAGTTTTGCGAATCTGTTGAGGCAGAGTGTTGCAAAGTGCTTGTATRGAGCATATACTAAATAGATAATAATTTAAAATTGTTCATGGTTCCAGCAGTTGCTTGTTTTTTATTTTCCTATGTGTTATTGCAAATWTGGCAAAAAATTTTAGGAAATTGCTGAAGAAATAAATAACTATGGGAATGAAAGATAAAATGGGGAATTTGAAAGAGGTAGTCCACCAGTGCAAAGAATGATAAGTCCACCAGTAAGAATAATTTTGAAAGATGGCAGCTGCAGTAAAAAGAAATCTTTTAAAACAGTGTGCTGAGGCATAACTCCAATTCTGGCTCAGAAGGAAATGGGTTAGTTACTGAATGATGARCAATATTCTGTTCCACATCCTTTTTAACAACGGCATTTTCTCTTTGCKCTACAAAGGAAGGGAACAGAAGCCTTCCAGTAAACAGATGTATGTTCTTCAGCTGAATTACCATTGGTAGACTGTTGAAATGTTTTAAGGCATATATTTCTTTAAAGATAATGTAATAGATTTTTAAAATTTACACTCTTATGGAATTACTGAGGAATTTGAGTTGATGTTGATCACACATGAATATGAGATGTAAAGGCCGTCTTAGAAAAACAGAAGGTAAAAGAAGGGGTGTAGATGTGATGGAGAGCTTCGGAGAGGAGAGGTTAAGTAAAAGCACTTGTGGCCTTTGCCATCAYACAAGGCAAAAATGGTCAGAAGAAGTTTGGTTCATCCCATTTCATCCTCTGCTCTCTGCATTCTGATCTACTGAAAACAATACAAMAGGGACATGTGGTTCTCTAAAGTAATCTGTTGCTTTAAGTAACATACCTAACTTTAAATGGCGAGCCAGTCCAGCATAGAAAACATGCTCACAAATCTACATTCTAATGCATTTCTGTGGAAAAATATATGTAAACACTGCTTAAAATGAACTACTAAAAGAAAATCTAGTAGCTTCAGACATGTAAACTAGGAAACTTTGTACTGCAAAGAAATCTGTTTAATGTGTAAACTTCCCCATTTTTATTTTGAATACTGTCTGCATCATATAACAGCACATTTTATAAAATAATATAGCATAAAACAATACACTTAATAAAATATATAGYAATTGGATTATTTCAAACAAAGCATGTTCTCATTTTGGTTTTAAGAAGCTACTCTCTTCTAGTAATATGATATTCAGACAGTGGAAATTTATATTTTCTACAAGTTTTTAAAGCGATTGTCACATTTCTTTATTATGATTTTTATTGGTAATCCCATTAGCTATATTTGTGGTTATGCTGATTTTCCATGTTCTTTAATCCATTATGTACTGGTACTGAATTGCTACCACAGAAGACAGAAATGAAGTAGGTAAAATTGTGCCTTTGGATGACTGCATAAACTATCTGTGTTCAGAAGTGACAGCACAAATACCCAAACTAGGTACAAGGAATTGTAAAGATGCTGGATTCTCAGGCATTCCCTAACACAGGATTACCAAATGTTAGAGGTTCCAGATTTAAACATWCACTGCATGGTGCTTCATACATAGCCCCAGTGACTGTAGAGCAAAGAATTCTCTGTCTGGATTGTTTCTTCCAATTCTTGGGTAGTTTCAGATGATGGCATTGATGATGCAGCAAACCACCTGTACAATCAGAGGCAATGCAACCAGAAACAGACATTTAGAACCTGTCTAAAATGAAAGATRCAACTTTTCTGATAAAACTGTAAGGCAAACAGGGTGGAATTAATTTCAGTGAACATTTAAATATATATTGTAGGTCTCTACTGCCTGGACAGACACCTCAGGCTTTCTTCAGATTCAGAAAAGAGTAATAGYCACCCCTGGGTGCACTTCATCTCATCCTGCTGTTGACATCGAAAATTAATCATACTCTAGAAKTGCCTATATATTTTTCTACAGAAAAATAGAGCAAAATTAATTCAGACCTGGGTATCTATATTCCAGRTGGCTAAAATTCATTGAAATTAAATGACCTGCAGCAGCTCTCCTCTTCCAAGARTCTTCTCACTTTGGAAAGAATGTTAAGAGAGAAAAATTCCTTTTCCCACAAGATTTAGTAGTGTTTAGTGGCCTTATGTTTATGTATTCAATATGCAAAGACCTTTAGGATGTATACAGAGCACCAAATAAATTGTAACTTGCTTGAGAACAAAACCCATTTTTTGCTTGATTGGGATAGAAAGCAAGAGAAGTCACTGGATCAGAATTAACCTGGGAAAACAGTTGCTGGAACCAGTGTCYCTGCTGTGCTGCAGGGAAGAAGAAGGCTCAGTAATTCATTGCAGTAGAGCTCAAAACTGAGTGAGGTATTTTGGATAGTCTTCCAGAAATGCTTAGYAATGGGTTTGTGTCTATTGGTGCTATACAACATTGGCCCTGGCAACATKTTACTTTCCCCATTTTTCTGCTTTAAAACCAATGTAGTCTGTGTTAGTTCTGTTTTATTCTAATGGAGACATAAATCTTTGTCCTAGCACAATACAGTAAAATGAAGTCTGAATAACTAAACCTGCTGGGGCAGAACATTCTACATTTCTAAAAAGTGTTCATTCAATTTGGAGCAAGCAACATATTTTTTTCTCTCAGATTTGACACATGCATTTTTATKTTCAATGTTTATATATATTGTCTGTTCTTTTGGCAAGTTGCAGACTATGTATAGTAAGCTATTCTATTATGTTGTAAAAAAATTGCCAACTACATATTTAAAGATACAAAAATATTTGTATTAATTAGATGATATTTTATATTTGACAAGAATTTCTCAGAACGGAGCTGTGAGACCTTCATTGCAATGGGAATTAMAGTGGTTTCAATTTTCTATTTTATGAGATGGACAACAGCTGTTCTTTGTGGAACAGGTGAAGTGGATTAATAACAGTGTCAGTGCTCCATTTATGTCACTSTTTCCTTTGTAAGGGGAAGGATTGTGCAGAAAAAATGGCTGCAAAGACAAAACTTGGGGGCTTGTCTTTGCTGTTGAACAATAAGTTTTCAGTAGATGTGTTTAATATTTTCTAATTGACATTAATTGACATTTCTAATGCGTGCAAACTTCTCTAAAGTTATCTATTTCTCAATTATTATAAACTGTATTAACAGTTTTATTGATCAGTAAGTGCCTTCAAGGCATAGTCTCATTGATGTTAAATTATGAAACRGTAGAAATGGGTGAATCATATTTCTTGAACATAAAATGCAAATTCTTTTGAAGATCCATAAASATGTAGAATGTAATTCAGTTCCTCATTGCTATGTTTTCACTTCAAAGTCCAATAGTAGCAAACTTAGCTTTTCCCTGAGCATGCAGGTGTAACACTGAGGATACAGAGGAAATAGATCTGAAGCAGAAGAAAGTACTATTTTCAAACAGTTTCTAGAACAAGTGCTGCCGTTTAATATATGCACCCATGTGTGACTGTTTGATATCATGATTGTGCTGAGACACAGCAAGTTTCAAAGGCTGGTTTGCCCTCACAATACACAAGAATTCCTTTTTCACAGTGCATTGGCTAACCTGTGTTCATCTGCACGGTCTCAGGTTTATTGAATAATGCAGTCTCTTTGAGGCTGATATTTTATTCTTACCTCTTAATAGTCTTAACATTTCTTCAAACATACTATAGTATCACAAGATATCCTTTGACCAAAATCTGGTTTTTGATGTCAATGCTAGACCCCAGCCCACTGTGGAGTTGCAAAAGAAGTGGCCTATATTCTTCTGTCTAGCMAAATTTTAATGAAAATGAAGATGTGAAGGAGACAAAATCTGCTATATAAAGTGAAGGAAAGCCCTTTAAAGCATAGGGATCTAGGAAGGGGACAGAGAAGGAAAAAGACTAATTGAGAAAACAATTGATACAGAGCAAGATCATGTTGAAGATAATAAAAGAAATGTCAAAAAAAAAAAAAAAA
>CADDXX010000762.1:103084-154900 GCA_902810485.1 Alauda arvensis
AAAGTAGGTTCTAGCTGTTTCAGAGGAGGACATTAAGACAGAAGAGGAGCCTGTCTCTCTTTTCTACTTATGGARAATAATCCATATAGTGCAAATTCATCCATTCTGCTGCAGTTCACAGTYTGTTGGGGTGTTACTTTTGGTGGGAACAGCCTCTGGAGTGAACTGTTGAGAACTGTGAAATAATTCCATATGTAATAAAGGAATATTTGTTGCCTTCCTGGGGCCCAGGAAAGAAACATCACCAAGAAACTTCCCAGACTCGTAYGGCCCACTGATTATTACAGAATTTGTGACTCTGCATTTAGGGCATAAGTACATCTATTATGAAAAGCTTAAGGAAGGAGCATGTGTGTCAAAGCTCCCTATGCTCCTTTCTTACAGGAGCACACATCAGAAGAAGCACARTTACAGTGGTGATATTTTGCACGTACAGAAGCATAGTAACTTGAAGCTCTAAAGCAAATGTCTATAGGAAAARGGTTCTTTCAGTAGCTATTTGACTTTATTAACCTGGACCTCCACCATAGACACATGCTCCAGCTTTTCCACATTGTAAGCACAGAAGATGACCACTAATATGGAAATACACTTAATTTCCTGCTTTATGATTTCATATGATATGGCTGAGAGAATTCCCCTCCCAGTCTCTTATGAACAAAGCAAAACAATTTTGTAATTTTTAGCCCATTCGAACTCTTACAACTTGTGTACAGTACAGTCAATGAGTGATCTGTTTTGGTTGAGCAGAACTAGCAATTTATTTGTGCTATCTCAGAATCACAGAATATGTAGAGTTGGAAGGGTCCCACAAGGATCATCCAGTCCAACATCTGGCCCTGCACAGATCATCCCCTGCACAGAACATTCCCCACATCCCTGAGAATATTGTCCAAACACTTCTTGAATGCTGGCAGGCTGGTGCTGTGACCACTTCCCTGGGGAGCCTGTTCCAGTACCCAGCCACTCTCTGGGTGAAGAACCTTTTCCTGATAATCCAGTCTAAACCTCCTCTGACACAGCTTCAGGCCATTCCCTCAGGTCCTGCTGCTGATCACCACAAAGAGATCAGTGCCTGCCCCTCCATTTCCCCTCCCTAGTAATTGCAGTGAGGTCTCCCCTCAGTCTCCTCCAGGCTGAAAAGACAAAGTGCCCTCAACCACTGCTCATGCAGCTTCCCCTTAAGGCTCTTCACCATCTTCATTGCCCTCCTTTGGCTGCTCTCTAATAGCTTTGTATCTTATATTTTGGCACCCAGAAGTGGCCAGAACGTTCAAGGTGAGACCACACCAGTAGAGAYTAGGGCTGGACAATCACCTCCCCCTTGTCTGGCTGGCAAATGATGGCTCAGKGAGCACTTCTGGCACTTTCCTCAGTGCCCTTGAGTGGATCCCTACAGACCCAAAAGGTTTATATGTGTCTCAGTGGTATAGCATGTCACCTACCGTTTTCCCTTGGATTATGGTGCTTCACTTTATTCTCTGTCTCTGTCTTCCAGCTCAATATAGTTCCCTTTGTTCTAGTCAGTTTAASTTCTAAAACAAAAACTAGCTCMATTTATAAAGAAAAGAAAAAAKAAAATTTCATGGTCCTCATTTTGGCATAGTGAAGGYCCTATAGCATTTTGGGTGCATTTACAATTTCTATTCAGCTGCATCACATTTATACTGTGATTCAGGAAAAATAAACTGCCCTCCAAGCCCTAAGGACAAATCTATTTACAGACAACCAGAAGCCATTGTAGTTCAGCACTGATGGCTAGAACAATTCAAACAAATAGGGAACAACTTTTCCATGGTACTGTTTATTATTCTGTGATGGAAAATAGCAATCTATATGGATGGATTCTGACATAAGGACACATAAATAGTATCAAACAGTGTATGACATAAGGAAAGAGTGCCCTGTGAGACATGGAATGAGGAATTTAGAGTGAGAGAGAAAAATGGAAAACATAGACAGTTTACAATAACTTACCACTTGGTTGAATGCCAGCTCTGAAACAAATAACTGGAATTTTTCTGAGCTGCTGATAAATTTTGTGATCCTTTCTAGTAGTTCCTTTCCTAGGATGGCTTAAAGACTTTGTTTAGGTTATTAATTTCTTGTGTGGAGGTTTGCACTGTGCTTGGAAAGAAGATTTGTTTCTAATCACTATTAGGAGTTGTATTTTAGACATCCTTTTATACATCAGTAYGTGGATACTTGGGGTTTATTACTCTTTGTCTCTTGTCTCACTGGTTGGTGACATCTCTCCTGCCCTTAGGGTCAGAACTGCATGGCTATAGCCATTCCAACTRTAACCTCAAGCATCTAACCACAGTGCTAAATGTGGGAACAATGCTCCACTTCATTTCTCTGTAATAAAAGTCATTTAACTGCAACAATCCCTTGTAGAGTAATCTGGAACATAGCAATGTGGTGAACAATTCTCTCCATCCTCTTATGCCTACAATTCACAAAGTGGCACATATCTTCTCAGTATGGAGATTCCCTAGACCTAACAAATTGTGCATCAGCCAGCTTATTTCCTACTCCTCCACAGACTTTAAAGGCTGGTCTCACACTTGCTTCTGTAGACCAAAACCAGTTCCATGAGAGCCTGGCTGGATTTCCTCTAGCAGATCTCCCATTTAAGAGTGAGGCTGGCTGCACACCATAAGAAAGCAATGGCATATGCTTAGAAATAAATATTTCAGCCTCAACTCTTTTCACCAGCAAAGAACAGCTTTGATCCAGYTAAAGTGTTGACCAAACTTGTGTTTGTTTAAATGATGTTTTTCAGCAGAGCAAAACACTTGAAGTAAATACACACTATTGTTTTGGTAGAGCATTTAATAACATTGTATTTAATATTTCAGTGATTCAAAGTTTATTTCAGAGATATTCAGAAATATTTTGTAAAAGCAAAGGCTAAAATATTTTGTAAAAGCAAAGGCTTTCACTTAGGCTAAAAGACATGATTCAATTAGAAACAACATTCTTTTCCTGATTGTGTGTTCATGCAAGGTATATGCAGTAGAGATGGTTGCAGAATGAGGGACAAGCCTCTAAAAATGAAAATGTGAAACAGAAGTTAAAAGCCATTGGGAAATGCAGTTCTGGCACATTGTATATWTTTTGTGGTGATAATTTGCCAGCTGCACATCATGTGCATGTGTCTGGATTATTTTTTCCATAAACACCACAGCAATGTCATGGTGAATTGCCATGATAGGTCATACAGGTCCCAATCAGTCACTTCCAACATTTGCATCTGAAGTTCACGCTCTGGAGCATTATTCCAGTCATAATTATACAAAGGTGATTTTTTACCCCCAGAAAATAGGCAGTAAATTTRCACACAATGAATGAAAAAACTCCATAAAACAAAGCCAAAGAAACAAACAAACAAAACCAAAATCAAAAACTGTTCCTAATCTAAACTGGTTTTTAAATAAGAAAGAAAGAAAGAAAGAAAAGTCACTTTTCTGATGTATTGAAAASTTAAAACTGGGCCAAATATTTATGCATTTTTAAATTTAATTCTTATTTAATGTACATATTCTTGGACTAAAACYTTTGTATGTTTTTATTCATAACTATTGTGCTTCTTAGAGTATAATTTGTAAAAAAAATGAAACTATTTTTCTTAATAAAAGGAAAAAATACTTGTATTTTCCTTTTTTCAAAGAAAACCCTAAAATACCTTTTTGATRCAGATCTAAGCAAGTGCTTTTGTTTACTTTTTTTTATACAGTGAGGTGACAAAATATGGTATTCCACCTACTTAGAAGAGATYGTTTTGCAATATTTGCATATGAAACCATATGCAAATATTGCTGTTCYTTTAGCTCAGATGAAAGCTTAGCTAATCAAAATAGAAGAAGGGCTTATTTGCTTCTTAAAACACAAAGACACATATAATAAAGCCTGTGTGTACAAACTATAAACGTTTTAGAACAAGCAGATCTCATCTTGGTTATTGTGCTGATTTCAGCTGGGGTAGAGTTGGTTTTCTACCYGGTAGCTGGTACAGTGCTGTGGTTTGGATTCAGGATAAGAATAATGTTGGYAACACACTGATGGTTTCATTRTTGCTGAGCAGCACTTACACTAAGTCAGGGAYTTTTCAGCTTCTCATCCTTCCCTGCCAGAGAGGATGATGGYACAAAAAGCTGGGAGTGGACACAGCCAGGACAGCTGACCCCAACTGGCCAGAGGGATATTCCAAACCATATGGCATCATGCTGAAAAATAAAATTGTGGGAAATTTGTGGGGGATGGCAAACGTTACTCAGGGATTGGCTGGGCATTTATCAGTGGGTAGTGAGAAAGTGCATTGTGCCTCACTTGTTTTGTATATTCTTCTATCATTATTATTATATTCCTTTTCTTTTCTGTCCTATTAAACTAYYTTTATCCCRCCCATGAGTTTTCACATTTTTCTAATTTGCTTCYCTACCCAGCTGTGGGCAAGTGAGTGGACAGCCGTGCATTCAGCTGCCTGACAGGTTAAACCACAAGAATTAGAAAGGTCCTTAACTCAATTCATAAGGAATTAACATAACATTGTTACATCCACTTGGCAAGTATTTCTTGGTCATATGAGAAAAGCAGAAATCCTCTTTAGCCCCAGGGAGAAACTTTGAACAATTTTACTTGGTGAATCTTTTGATTTGATTTGTCCAGGTTCACTTTTTCTTGTGGGAATTTAATTCTTTCTGSAACAWCTCTTCTCTAAAAGTTACCCATTGMCACCCAGGTTGTRTGAGAATACCCACAATACAGCCAGCCATTACTGAACTAAGGTCATAGCTTTGTTAAAGCCCCTCCACCTTTTACTCAACATATTTCTCATACAGCGCCTCTGAAGTTCAGACTTTCCTTATAATTTTCTGAAAGCCTCCTGGTCTCCTCCTTTCTGCAGAGAGCCTTGTTTGCAGCATGCTTGCTGTTTCCTTCAGCATCACTGCAGACTTTACTTACAAGCACTGGTATTTTTTTTCCTCTTTACAGAATGTAGTACGCACATTTTAAGCACGCTGTCCCCCTAGTGCATATGGAAGATATCATTACATTCCAGTGAAGCAATTTTAATTGTTAGAGTTCATAACCATGAAAACAAACAAACAAACAAAAAAAGAGAGAACACTGTACTTTTCTAATTTTCTTAAAAGGGAACAYCTCTATAAGCAGCCACCTTGAATTCTAGTATCCATTTCAAACATAGTATTTACCCATGGCAATATGGACACTAAAAGTAATATTTCTGCTAAAAAGTTAGTGCCTACTATTGCTTTTCTGCTGTTATTTTAGGTTGTAATTCGTATTTCATACAATAATTATTTCATACCTCAAGTCTTAAACATTTAAAAAATCTTTCATATTGGAAGTTCATTAACTGGACAAYGCAGAAAATCTGATCACGTCTTCTGTGTTTTATACACATTTAATTAGAATATATTGATTTGGAAGGAGTGGAGGCATAAAGAAAATAAGATTCATCTGTGACTGGAAAAAAGTTGGGCTATCTTCTCATTACAGTGTGAAGCATGAAAGACTCAGTTGTATCACAACATCATATTCTGGAGTTGGTCATTGCAACAATTTCAGAATTATTTTAATTATTACAAAATATGTTAGCAAACATGTAAGCTGAAAAAGCTTAAGTCTGTGAGAAACGGAGCTGCTGATTTTATTAGTAGTGTTTGTTGCTAGGAGAGAAGCTTTTAAAGCTGCTTGCAGYGTTAATTGCACATTTCTTTCTTGTCTTGCAGAGAATGACATAAAATCACTGATGTGTTTACTTTAGTTTCCAAAAGCTAATGTAAAGGAATAAAATTTACTTAGCATGAAGTCAATCTTGCTACTGTAAAACACTTTTAATGTTGAAACATTATACATTTCTTCTGCATAAGAAAGAAAATGTAAGGGGAAATATGGAAGAAAACCAGACCTATTTAAATCCCATGATTTAAAAAGAAACAAAGTTAATTTTTTTTAGTCAAATAGTAGCCCACAGTAAGCAATGAGGAAAAACTAGCTTTGACCTAACTGTTAGTACAAAATGTCCATCCCACAGCTGGATAAACACTTTATGTGATGGGTGAGCAACTGGACAAAGGGTTACAGTGAATGGGGTGACATCAGACAGGTACCTGTCACTAGTGGGGTTCCACAGGGTTYGATCCTTGGCCCTGTGCTCTTCATCATCTTCATAACTGATGTGGAAGCAGGACAGGAAGGGAAACTGAGCAAGTTTGCAGACAATACAAAMTGGGAGGGGCTGGTGATTCCTTTGAGGGCAGAGAGGGCCTGCAGAGAGACCCTGACAACATTGAGAACAGARAAATCACCAACCAGATGAAGTTCAATATCAGAAAGCGCTGGATTCTGCACCTGGGCTGGGGCAGCTCTGGATGTATGGACAGACTGAGGAATGAGATGMTGGAAAGCAGTACTGGAGAAAGGGACCTACGTGTCCTGGTCTATGGCAAGTTGGATTTGAGTCAGCAGTGCCATGGCAACCAGGAGGACAACCTGTGTCCTGGGGTGCATCAGGCACAACATTGCCAGCTGGGCAAGGGGGAGGTGATTGTCCAGCCCTAATCCCTACTGRTGTGGTCTCACCTTGAACATTCTGGCCAATTTTGGGTGCCAAAATATAAGAAAGATATAAAACTATCAGAGAGTGGCCAAAGGAGGGCAATGAAGATGGTGAAGGGCCTTGAGGGGAAGCTGCACGAGCAGTGGTTGAGGGCACTTTGTCTGTTCAGCCTGGAGGAGACTGAGGGGGGACCTCATTGCAATTACTAGGGAGGGGAAATGGAGGGGCAGGCACTGATCTCTTTGTGGTGATCAGCAGCAGGACCTGAGGGAATGGCCTGAAGCTGTGTCAGAGGAGGTTTAGACTGGATTATCAGGAAAAGGTTCTTCACCCAGAGAGTGGCTGGGTACTGGAACAGGCTCCCCAGGGAAGTGGTCACAGCACCAGCCTGCCAGCATTCAAGAAGTGTTTGGACAATATTCTCAGGGATGTGGGGAACATGTGTTGGGGGATGTTCTGTGCAGGGCCAGRWGTTGGACTKGATGATCCTTGTGGGACCCTTCCAACTCTGCATATTCTGTGATTCTGTGATTCTGTGATTTATTAGCAGTTGTGGTCACAAGAAGGGCTGCAAGGAGGATGTGGGGAACTATAGGGCTTTCAGCATAATCTCAGTGCTGGGCAGCGTCATGTGACAGATCATCTTGAGTGCCATTTTGGAGCATGTGCAAAACCACCAGGGGATTGACCCAGCCAGCATGGATTTAGGAAAGRCAGGTCCTGCTTGACTAACCTGATCACCTTTATTGACAAGGTGATTGGCTAGTGGATGAGCAAAAATCTGTGGATGCTGTTTACCTGGACTTCATCAAAACCTTTGACASTGTCTCCCATAGCATTCTGCTGGAGAAACTGGCAGCTTATGCCTTTGCCAGGTGTGTTCTTCRCTGGATGAAAAACTGGCTGGATGCTGAGGGCCAGAGAGTGGTGATGAATAGAATTGCATTCAGCTGGTGGCTAGTGACCAGTGGTGCTCCCCATGGCCTGGTACAGGGTCAGCCCTGTTTTATTATTTGTATTGTGACCTAATCAAGGAGTCAAAGGTTGCTCAGTAAGTTTGCAAATGACACTAAGTTAGGCARGATTGTTGAGCTGTTGGAGGGCAGAAAGGCTCTGCAGAGGGATCTGGAAAGGCTGGATTAGTGTTCTGAGGCAATTGGATGAGGTTCAACAGGGAGAAGTACAAGGTCCTGCCCTTGGGCACACAACAATTCCATGCAACACTACAGGCTTGGGGCACAATGACTGGAAAGTTGCATGGTGGAAAAGGACCTGGAGATGCTCTTTGRCAGTCAGTTATGYATGAGCCAGCGTGTACCCAGSTGGCCAAGATGACSAGTGGCATCCTGGCTTGGACCAGAAACAGTGTGGCCAAGGGACTAGGGCAGTGATTGTCTCCCTGTACTTGTCACTGGTGCCAYACSTCAAGTTCTACATCCAGTACTAGCTCCTCACTACAAGAAAGACTTTGAGGTGCTGGAATGTGTCCAAAGAGTACAAGTACTTTTGARGAACAGTTGAGGGAGCTGGGATTGTTGCTAAATACTTCACATTCAAATTAGCAATCTTCTATGGTGAGTGGTAGTTCCTCTTTTAGAAACTATTCATTGTATTCCATGTATCTATCAATTAATAGTATGCTTACTTGTTTCTTTGTGACTTTCTTTGTAAGATAGTTTGGTTTTGTAATTTTAGTGGCATGTTAARCAAGAAACTCTTGGGCCTCTAAAGGCAAAGGCAAGAAATTGTCCTCATAAATAATCAGGATGTAATGTGGCTTTAAGCTTTAAGCTGAGCAATATTCTGTTGYTTGTGGTTTAGGTACCTTGTTTTACATTATGCTCTCATTCATCATATATGAACAACTTCACAGCTGTTMTTTCCTTTCAGCTTAAGCAAATCATGCCTGTGGTAGCCAAGGGCAAAATCAGATCAGTAGAAAGCAGGTTATTTTTAAACTGAAAATTATTTCTTTTGCTAGAAAAAAAGGAAATCTTCATCTGAAACCAGTGTATTTTTGACATACTTTCAGAAACAAATTTCTCTAAAATGTTATTACCTCTGCAAGTATTTCAAGCTAGGCATTTATTGCTATGATGTTAGTCTGAAAAACTCAAARTAAAATTTTGTGTGGGAGAATTTGTGTTGTTCTATATTGTTTTGTTCTGTAAGAATTTTTATTAAGTTGTTTAGATGGATTTTTATGTACTTCTGTTGTTATAGATGGGATTTTTGTCAGTCCTGAAAACAAAATATATAAGATCTCCAAATTTATCATGAATGTGATCTGATTTATGCAAATTGATGTGTAACTCATTATAAGAGTATTTTCTTTGTAGTACCCTTCAGCAGAGGATCTCAAATGACTTTATAAATGGAAATCAGTTAAACTTTTTGGTTCCAGAAGGTAAACCAAAGTCCTGAAATATTCAGCATTTGAGAATACCTCAATACTGTGTGTCATTCCCCACTGATCATTTTTTGGGCCCAGTCCTGCTTAATATCTTTATTGATGATCTGGATGAGGGGGTTGAGTCTACCATTTGCAAATTTGCAGATGACACCAAACTGGGGGCAAGTGTTGGTGTGCTGGAGGGTAGGAGGGCTCTGCACAGGGACCTGGACAGGCTGGAAAGATGGACTGAATCCAGTGATAGGAGGTTTAGCAAGCTCATGTGCTGGGTCCTACACTTTGGTCACAATAACCCCATCCAGTCCCACAGGCTGGGGACAGAGTGGCTGGAGAGTGACCAGGCAGAAAGGCCCTGGTTGACTGTGGACTGTTTGAATGATTGACAGCAGACTGAACATGAGCCAGTGTGCGCCCAGGTGGCCATGAAGACCAATGGCTTCCTGATTTGTATCAGAAATTGTGTGGCCAGCAGGACTAGGAAAGTGATTCTTTTYCTGCACTCAGCACTGGTGAGGCCACATCTTGAGTGCTGTGTCCAGCTCTGGGCCCCGCAATTTAGGAAGGATGTTGAGATGCTGSAGCATGTYCAGAGAAGGGCAACAAGGCTGGTGAAGGGTCTGGAACACAAGTCCTGTGAGGAGCAGCTGAGGGAGCTGGGGTTCTTTAGCCTGGAGAAGAGAAGSCTCAGKGCAGATCTTATTGCTCTCTMCAACCACCTGAAAGGAGGCTTTAGCCAGGTGGGGATTGGMCTCWTCTCCCAGGCAACCAGRGACAGGACAAAAGGACAGTTTTAAGCTGCACCAAGGGAAGTTTAGGCTGGACATTTGGAAGAAGTTCTTCACAGAAAGGGTGACTGAACATTGGAATGGGCTGCCRAGGAAGGTGRTCTTGCTGTACCTAGAGGTGTTTAAGAAAAAACTGGATGTGGCACTCAGTGTCATAGTCTAGTTGAAAAGGTGGTTTTAGGTCATAATTTSGACTCAAAGGTCTTTTCCARCCTAACTGATTTGTGATTTTGTGATCARATGATGAAAACTTCACAGGTGCAACTGAAGAAGAAAATAGGGTAAATTAGAATATTTGAAGAGCAATGGAATATTTAAAGGGAAAAGTAATATCTGTACTTTTCTTTCTATAAAGATCATTGGCTCTTACTTTATTTTTGATTTTGTGTATTTCAGCTATAGTATAAACTGGAAACCCTGTGCATTATCTCATTAGAGATCTGTAAATGACAGCATCAACACTTTAAACCATCCTCATATTAAAAGAGAGCAGAACAACATCTAGGAAGGGACACCTCTCTTTTTGTGTTTGTGATTGTTAGAAATTGCATTTCAATATTTATTTTTTCCTAACTGTTTGCAATTTGTGTTAATTAAGTCTGAAATAGGAATATTCCCACATATGAACCAAGCCATAGAAAAAAACCTTTGCTACAAGATTGTCCAAAAATCCTGCTGGTGGTTTTGCCTTTGTGTTTCCACAATATTTCTCAATATAGACCTAATCCTAAATCTTTTATTAGTCTTTAAGGTAATCACTTGAGGAGTCYTTCTTTTAAGTGATGAGAATAGCCCATCCCATGGTTCTTGTACTWTATCCAACCCACTGGATCTCCACTTAACATGCTGCAAGGATCTGTAGCTGGCTGATCGCAGGACATGAGATTCAGTAAAAATATGATTTGAGAATATACTATTGAGTATAGTAAGTTTTGGTGGACAGACTTTGGATTAAATGGAGTTCAGTTCTTAAAGGTGTTGCAACAACTTTTTCCTGTCATAGACAAAGTCATCAACTCGCTGCTTCTTGCCTGTTAGCTCCTCAGACTCCATCCCATAAAACTTTGTCTGCAGCAACCTGAATCCTCTGATGTRAAAACATTGATCTGATGCAGTGCATGTTCCCCTGAATAATTTATGTTGCTATGCCCAGAGAAAAAGTATTTTCTTAAAAAATATTATACTATTAGTTAATATTGTGTCTGACTTACCATACAACCACATCAATATTTATTTCACTTTTTCCTGCTATTCCAATGCCACTAGCTAGAAAGAGTAGAGCCATGTGAACAGGGAGATATCATCTTGTATCCAAGGATGAATTTGAAAAGAATTACTTCTGCCATAACTCTTGTGATCCATATGGACAAGGTACAATACTTGCACTGGGTCCATCTGCAAGTTACCTTTTACTGTGCAAGGTAAAGCTTTGTAAAGCCAGCCATCTCTTTTCAGTTAATTCCCCAGAACCTCTAAGACTGGGAAATAAAGATAAAATGTAAGRAATTACTCTATTTGATATTTGATTGTAAAAAAATAATGAGGAAATATTAAAAATATTTGAATATTTTAGATTATCTTTTCTTTTCTAAAATTATTTGAAGTAATAAAGACATTGTTAAACTATGGTAGTGGCATCTGATAAATACTATGTAGTCATAAAGACCTAATCCTCCTTCACCTTGCTGTAGAATGCAACTTCAACAAAGGCAACAGAGTGACAGCACTGCACMATCAGACTCCCTATATATTTTTTCCCATGATAATAATGAGGAGATATTTTGTTTTGACTCTTACAGTGATTTCCTTTTCATTTTAGGAGGACTTACGGATGTTTAAAAAATATTTTATGTATATATATCTATATGTGCAAAAAAATCCCTTYCATGAGTTGATTCATAGATCAATAAGACATTTGGTACACTATACCCAGTATGCTAGCACTGTGACACAGGTGCTGAAAACTCCTTGTAAAAGGAGTTTTAGCTACTCCATACAGAGCAGATAGAGTAGGCAGGGTTATTGTGCACTGGGGAAACTGTCATCTGCAGACTTCAAGACATGAAATTATAAYGGAGTCATCATATAAATTGCCATCTGGGGATGAAGGGTCAAGTGTTTATAACATGAAATGAGATCTTTCATAATCTCTTTATAGCATGAGTGATTAAATGCATATGAACAAATGTTGGGGATCTTTTTAAATTTTTTTTTAATTTTTTTGAGGCTGAGAAAGTGAATCTAGTGAATTTGTATTGATGAAAATATCTGAAAGCCCAGATTCTCTTTTCTTAAAAATATCCTCAAATTTACTTTAAAATTAGGTCTTTATACACAAAATATTAAAAATGGCACTTCTTATAATAACACTAGCAAATTCTTTGACTTGACTAATGAATCAGACAAATCATACTACACTGATGGTTTGGGAGTACTGAGAAGAGAGGAAATGTAGGTGGTGTTTGTTTGGGAATGCYTATAGGTTCTAATGAGGTTTCTTTAGAGCTTGGTATCTGTTCTTTCAGTTATAAGAATAGTGAGTATTTGAATGTTTTGTCAGACTAGCTAGAAAAAAAACCCAAAAATATTTGTATCGGATAAAGTGTTAAAAGCTTTAAAAACATAATTGACTGAGCTTATGTTTCTGTTTTGGGGAAAACTGAACCCACTACCCAAAGTACACCGATTGTGGTGGCGTGAGCTCCATCGACTAYGCCTCAGTTCCCACCTTGCTCTGCACCTGTGGTATTAGTAAGGGAGAGGAATGGAACTTAATTGTCTGTCAAAGTTGCAGCAAAGTATGCATTCTTTTGGAACACCAACCCTGCTTGAATCCATGGTAGTACAGATCCCAGACTATACTCCTTGACCCAAACATTTCTGGAAAAGGAAATTATGGAGTGCAGTTATTCTTACTTTCTRCATGGAAGAGTGGAAAAAAGCATAATCTAATCTATTGTGAATTACTAWAATGGTGAGAATAGTCTGCTCCATAGTCTATGGTATAGTAATAATTAAATCAGTAAATTACTGATATTTACTTTGAATCAACATGAAATGGTTCCGTTTTACGCAATTAAAACCAATTATTTAATTACTTGATTCTAGAACATTCAATATCAATAGGGAAACATATTTTAMGGCTATTTTATTTAATCCCTATAATTTTAATAGTGTATATAAAGTATAGGTGGGTGGCAAGGCACTGGAAGCAATTTTATACRGGTAACCCAGAAAGCAAAACAATAATGATAACCTATATACTGAAAAACTTTAAAAAATTTGTAAAAAAGTTATTAAACTTTTTGTTTTACAACTTTCAAAGTTGTAAAAAAGTTAAAAATTAGGGTYTTATTCTTGAAAATCATAATTTACAAAAAAAGAAAAAGTACAGGAAAATAAATCACCTCCTTAATCACCTGTTTTGCTGGGAATTCTGTTGTAAAGAAAACAATGTTGGTTCTGGGCACTTGGTTATAATCCCCAAATTTACTTTGAGATGTGCAATTATATTTATTGCTGTTATACTTTGGAAAGAGTWTTTCAACTAGTCAAAAATATGCAACCCCCCTTGCATTAGTTTATTTGCTGTGACAGGTGCAGTTGATGGATTTTATATCTACATAACTATTTCAAATGAATAGCTAGCTATAAGTATAAATTGAAATATCTCAGAGGTGCACTGAGCTTCAAATTTTTATTGCAATAGCTTGTTACAGAGACTGGGAGATCTCACTGACTAAACATCAGTGTTAAACCAAAACCAGGCTATAAAGCTTTCATATTTTAGTTATATTCGAAGCTGAACTCACTGCAGGGATCTGTGAATGAAATCCCTTGTTCTTTGCTATATACTGAATTAAGCAAGTAATTATTTGCCTCTAAAGAAGTAGAACTTCAGCTGCAACAATTCATATTTTCACTAAATCTTTCTTTTTATTTTTAATGGTTACTTTTATTTGTTTATAACATAATTWAAAAAATCTTTATCTTCTAAGCAGAAATAATATCTCTACAGCATGAAATGAGGTTTCCACATTATGAAAGAACCAAACAGCAGCAAAACCAGTATCTGATAACCTTTTATTAATGACAGTGGATGCTGAGATGTAATGATGATCCTGAGGCATACACCTAAAATCAAGGGTGAACRAGAATGCATTTCTAAGGAGGCATTTTCCTATATTTGGCCTGTTATTTATGTGGCAGTGGCAGTTCCCCAGCTCACTTGAGATGCCTTTCAAGTGTAAGAGAACCTTTATTCAAAATGAGGACAAGAAGATTAAAGTCTGACAGTTTTCTGCAACAAACAAATTAACAGTGTTGGAGTGAGTATATAAGACTGGGTCTTTTCAAGATTTCCTTTGAAGAAGACTTTGATTCTAGAAACATCTCAGCCAATAAAAAGACAACTTTCCTCAACCAGAGTGCTTTCTGTAGGAGCAGAGGATCTGACAAATTGATTCAATAAAAAACTTTRCATCGGTCTTTTGAAGGAGCTCCTGAATTCCTTGAAGCTCTTGAGAGATAAAATTTGCCCACCTCCACAAGTGCAAGAAAGAAGCCTCCTGTGGAGAGGGGCAGCTGTGGCTGGTCAGCTCTGAGTGCTCYCAGGCACTGACAGCTCAGGCATGAGCTGTGTACTGGCACACCTGCAAGTGCTTGGCACGTGTACTGTTCAAACACTGTTTACTGGAGTCTAGGAGCTTAGCTAATCTGGAAAAGAGAAAATTTGAATGATGACATTCCATCTCTTTCTGTGTAAGCTGAAAAAAAAAAAAAAGAGAAAAAGAAAAAAAATAAATGCCAAATAAAAGAAAATTATTAATTTCTTTAAAAGCATTATAGTGAGATTAGATCATGGTATCAGGTTTGTAATTCAAGGGCTTTACTCTTACACTAGCCTAGGTTTCCTTTTGTACTTTTTTCCTTATTAATCAAAATTAATATTGTAATYTCCATCCCTTAGAATGGTTCAGTGAAATATGTGACTCCTGTAGAATATTCCAAAGCTTGCCATGCCAGGCTACTAAAAAATCAATAGGAACTTTTGAATTATTCTGCAGTCCAGCACTTCATGATCCAAAACACAAGTTCCTATAAGACACCTCAGCGTCTTATGTCAGTAAAAGTTAAAACAAAAGAACAGGCATTTCATCAGTGCTTTATTCTGTTGAGACAGTTTTCATGGGTGGCACAATTRTTCATATATTTGAATTGATCATGGTAATGCACTGACAATTGATACAAATGAGATAAAAAGGAACATTTAGTCATCAGATGATAACATCTCTATTTAAAATTCTATCCTAAGTTAAATGGGACAATAACTGTCAGGAATTAATACTGAAGAGGAGTAAAYCTGAAGCTGCCACTATGTGTTAAAAATACCCTGTCATTGACATTTTCATTATACATGTCAAATTCAGAATTAGTGCTAGCTTAGAGGAATGATCTGACATGTGAATGGGCCAGGAAATCAGGAAACACACAAAAAAATAAATTAATAAGCTTCATAATGTGAATATACAATTAAATAAAATTTAAAACAACATAATTAGAAATATAACAAAATGTGTGTTATGGAGATCAGTACAAAGCTTTCTGCTAAGCTCTACCACAATCTGAAGACAGCATTCTTATCTCTGACTACCACCAAGTAGTCACACTTTCTTTCAGCAGCACATAAAAATCTCTCTTTGTAGAGTATTTGTTGCACAGGGAAATATATCAGTATAATGTGGGAGAAATATGTTCTGAACAAATACTTGAATGACATATGAACATTTCCTGGGTTTTGAGGGCATAATGCAATTCTATTATTTTTTAATTATGGCTGTAATTATTAATTTAGTGATTCWGTGATGAAGAATATTGACTGTCATATGAGAAATGGCATTTATTTTCATGTGCAAACATGTCCATTGTAAAGTTTRCATTGGGATTCATTGAGGTTTTTAATCTGATACTGAAAGAACTGGATTAGCACTCTGTGAAAGTGTGGGTGCTCTTTCCTTTTTTCTAGTCATTAATGCTGATTGGTATCCATGTAGCTGGAGAGAGAACAAGCTCAGAAAGATCTAGGTTAAAACTAACCCAGCARAAAGTAAGGTGATGGTTGTGGAAATCTTAGTTTAACCCAGTCTGGCTATTGGATGGCTCCTTAAGTGCTTTTTGCTGCCTTAAGGCAGAGGGAGCAAAGGACTGCTGCTAAATGGTGAGGGTAAGTTTAGAGACTATACAAGTTTATGCAAGTTTGAAGTGTTCACAGAACCACACATAGTGTTCACTTTGGAAACCTCTTGTGGCTCCATCACTGCTATGCAATTTCAGGACAAAAATGCTTTTAAAACTCCAGACTTTAATTAGAATATTGTTAGAAGGAAATAAAACCTAGAATTAATCACCCTGTGACAATGAAGTTTTGTCTACTATTGTGTGCTTTTTTWAAATCCAGCTGCTTTGGCTTGCATTAGCTAACTACATCTTTGTCTCCTTAGAAGAAATAGTTGTGTGCAAATAATCTCAGAAAAAAGGCAGTCATCAGTAAGTAAAAATTTGTTTTTCCAATGGAAATGCTGGTTTATTATGAGCTATGGAGTTTAGCTCATTATGTATAATAKAATCCTTAGATATAAAATAGTGGCATTAATTTTGAGATAGACTGTTCACATATAATTTAAAACATAAATTATTGGGTAATACTGAAATAAATATCAAAGACAAAATACTGCTCCTACTCTTTAAAGCTCTGTTCATGTTGAAGGGGAGATGAGGATTTTTTTTCTACACAGAAATAGAAGTGTATTTTAAAAGCAGAAAAGAAAAAAACATGGATTTGCAAGACACCTCTTTGATCCTAGTCCAAATGCCTTGTTACAGGAGGCAGCATCATTATTTAATCCTATCTGAAATGGTATCAGATTTCTACATCAACTTCCTTCTTTCCTGCTTGAAAGTCTTTACCAAAATCTCACTCCTTCAATATTCTGAAACCTCCAAAATTTTAAACTCAAGTTTTCAATTCAAGTGACCAATTRACTCACATGAGAAGAGATTCTGAGTTTCTTAGGAGTTTCCAAGTCTGGTTTACTTAGGCTCTAGGCAATCTGATTTTATCCTTTTTGCCTTCTCCAAGACATATTCCTAATAAAGAAAGGTCATACAACAATGGAAACATTAATTGCTAATTCTGACTTTCCAAAACCAGKCTTTGTTTGGCAAAGTGGCTGAAGGTTTCCTACCTTTCCCACAGTGTGGTGGGATATTCAGGGAGTTCAGGGAGAAAAGCAGGGATGTRTTTTTGTGTTCCCAGTTGAAAGCACCTGCAGTTGACTCTGACAGTAGACTTACTTCTTTCTGTGTGGTCTGTACAACTGGCAGATGAGGTGCTGACATAAAGATATCACATGCCTTTGAATTTTGCTTATTTTTGAGTCTTTTGAATAAGAAATATTTACCAGGGAGCATTCCCAAAGTCAGKAAGGATGAGGCCATGTTGTTTTGGCAGGGGTGAGACTGGAGCCATGAGGATGCCATGATGTGCTACTTGCCCCCAGGGCCAGCTGATAGTCCATGCTCCATTCTAGTGCCAACTATTAACAATCACAGTCCAAAGGATTGAATGGACTGTAAATTCTGACTGTATTCCCAAAGTGCTGAAATAATTTTTGTTTTCTAGACCATGCACACAATTCCTCTTTATCTTGGTTAGAGAGGAAATCATGTTACACAGTAGCAATTCCTGTCAGCACCCCTGGATGCAGGAGGGTGCTTGGTGAAAAATAAACATCTCTTTTAGCTATGACATCACAGCTGTATTTTCTCAAACAGCACACTATAGTTCATGTATTCTGTCCTTGTAAAATGTCATGAAAAGATCACAGTTTTTTTKGAAAAGTGAGTTACTCAAAAGAAATATGATTTTAAAAACAACTATATAGTTACTTCTGTATTTTGTTAGATTTCCTAGTAGCTTTTTTAAATTTGTCATCTATTGGTTCGATAAACCATCTTGAATTGATTTCTGTCACTTGAATGGAAAAAATTTTCAAAACTCTCTTGTCTATTCAGGATTCTGTACTCTACAGAATTACAAAATCACATAATAATTTATATTTATCAACATGAAAGTTAAAACCTCTCTTCCTGTGAACACTTCTGACAAACAGTACTGTTCCAATGTTTGCAAAGACAAAATTTTGGGTGCAATCCAAGTCTATTTTACAGAAAAAATTTGTCATGTGTTTTCAAAATAATCCTTGAATAAAAGGTATGCTGCTCTCAAGACCCACTTACTTTTCAGGGCAGCCATATCTTTATTTTCTTATTCAGTGTTCTTATTTTTGTATTTCTGTGTGACACCAAACTTGTAGAAACATACTACCTACATCTGCTAAAGCATTTCATATAGGTTTACTCTTCTTATAACAAGCAGTATTTTGTACATTTGAAATATTGTGCTTTGAACTAGAATAAATGCTCCTTGCTGTGCAAGCAGCACCATCATTATGAGGTATTTTATCACCTTCCTTTATCGTTTTTATTTACATCAGAAGTAGAATTAACAGCAGTAATAGCAGCAGGCCTACTCAGGATAGGGGGAATTTGATTGAATTTTGTTGTAGAAAATGAGTGTATAGCTGAGTTTAGCCAGCTGATACTGATTCACTCACTTACTCATGCTTCAGGACTTTTTGTCACTTCTGAGATGGATTTATTTAATTTTAAATTGGTCTGAACAGTTCAATCAGAAAAAAAAATCTGACATTTTCAAGTAAAACCGTTACTGCAAATACTTTTTATTGTAGAATTCARCAAGAAATGAAAGAAGTTTGCAACTGCTACTCTACTCTTTTCCTTGAAGCCCCAARTTTAGAAAGCAGAAGCAGAAATATCCACCATTTAATTAGTATATGAGAAGCATGTGAASTGCATATATGTTGCCATTGAGTTCATCTTTTTGATCTCAGAGTGCTGCTGACTGAATGGGACTGACAGGAATGGTGGAATCAAACTCTGGTTGGAAGGGGTCAGTGCTGCAGCCACAGGTATTATCTTTGGAGATWCAGGATGCAAATTAGGAAAAAAGTGTTCACTATAAGTGTATTGCCACTTTGGAAAAGTTCCTGGAGAGAGGCAGGGAGTTTTCCTCCATTCTTCGGGTCTGCATTACACAAACCCATGACTGAACCAGTCATGCTCCATGCAAGAGAAGCAGATGAACTTTTGATTGATTATTGCTCAAACTAGGCCATGTAAAAAGATAAATTCCAACTAATGTTTTTATAGTTTTAGAAACACTAGTTGGAAGTTATCTCTGTCCATGGTGTTTCTATGATTTTACAAAATAGCTGAAATTCCATAGCATARCATGCAATACAGATTGGATTTGTTTCACCCTATCAAATTCCCATTCTAATCTTCCAAACTCAGTTCACTTAAAGGCAGATTTTGGAATTTAAAAAAACAAACTGGTATGGATAAAGCAGTCACATCTTTGTTCTATTTATTATTGTTTTATCTAAGCATGTTTAAAATAAATTTTAGCAGATACGTTAGCAAATGTTTTAGATATTTCAGATGGGCACATAGAGAAGATAATTTATTGTACTGAGGAGATAATGATTTGATAATGATTTTCACCTAGTTTTAGACTTACAGGAGTTAGACTTTCAAGTCTAACACAGCCAGATACATACCTTAATCAATTATCAAGGAAAAAACTAGTGCTTTGAGAGGGTATGCTGGTTTTCTTGGTAGCTGTCTAAGACAGAGTACATGAATCTCCTTCTGAAAATGCTGGTTTATCTGTGTTAGGGAGTTTCCAAGATGACTCAGACACAAAGATTTTAAATGCCTAAACTAGGGCACATGAATACAGGGCTTGACACTGTATGAAAATATTTTCATTTTATACAAAAAARAGTGGAAGGAAATCAAGTAAGTTTACCATTCTAATTCAAGCCTTCATAACCTCAATACTATGTTTTGGGGTATCTCATGCCAGCATGTTTAAACTTTTAAAGAAAGAGGCTTTAAATTGTTATTGTGTTTGGAGTTAAAAACACTTCAAATAATTTCAGCTGCTTTGATTGTGTTTTTGTTTTCCTTATGACATATATAAAAGAAAGACTGAAGGAAAAAAAACAGGGAAAATTAATAGCTTAAACTGTCATTATACTATATWAGCACATGTTGTATAATAATAGCAACAGTGAAAAAGATTAATGCTGACAACAACTCTGTTTTGTGACAAAGCATCTTGCATGGTCCTTTAGATAAATCCAAGACAAACTTTTCCTTGATCAATTATTCAACAGATTTCATGAAGGGAAAAAGGTCCTTATATATTCTTATTCAAGTGTAATGTAAGGTACCTTCATCTTCACAGCTGTCTTTTGGTGACTTGGTCAGAGGCTTAGCAATGCATTTCRGTTTTGACTGATGTCAACATAAACAGTTTAGTCTTTAGATTTTCATTGTTACACCTGTCAGACCTCTGAGGTACAAAGGATGACATGATAATATCTAGGCTGAAGCATACATCATGAAGGCAATGTTGAGTTAGACAAGAAACAATAAATATTTGATCTTCATAAAACCAACARCTTGACAGGTCAAGAAAAATCATGAAAATGAGAATCATCTGGCCATTTATACTGTGCTCTAATAAATCCATTCACTGCACTGGAATCAATCACTCTCTTTAAATTATTGACCTGCATCTTAATACTCAAGTGATGCACATCTATTATACAACTATAGAATAGTCAGTCATGGTCTAGGTATTTTTACCTGGCAACTGAGAAAYTGTTTTAAATAGTATTTGCTGATTCCTGTGTCATTAAAGTTAATTTTCCTGTGGTAGTGAGGRCATAACTGAAGCTGAAATAAATTTTGAAATATTCTTGCACGGTCAGTATCAAAATGAGTTGTTAAAATTCTATAGGATCTAGCCCTACTTATTATTTTATGTATATTATATCAGTCTATTGGAAATTTCCAGGGATTTTTATAATTATAAATCTATACCTGAAGTGAAGAATATATAGGCAGGCCCTGCTGCCTAATGATATTTGTTTTCAGAATGTCAGTACAGGTTTTGTACCCATTAATAAAATTTTATTGCAGATCTCAGTGTATTGTACTGACATATCTCATATGTGTTAGATAGGCATTTGGCATATGTATGCAAGTGTTGCTAAGTAGGCAGCTGACAGAGCAAAAGCACCAGAAGGCAGCAGTTTGTTTTGATTTGCTGTATCTTAGCCATCTGGGGAGTGAAGTACTACTAAGAAATACAAGTCTATTTAAAGAATCTCACAGCAACTACTGTAAAAGTGTAAAGTTGAAAGGCACAGCTATTACTGTTTATTGATTCCTTACAGAAAGATTTACTCAGGGTGCTTCTGAATTGAATTTCTGATGAACAAATTCCTTGGTCACATTTGCTAAACATTTTCTCACTTCCTTTTAAAGAGTTTGACTCTCACAGCTTTTGCATTTGGGTCCATAATCATATATTTGGGTAAAATTAATTTAATATTAGATTATTTATATGACATTGTTGTTGCTGTTATGGTATATATGTATATTATGCAATTTGTCTTAATTAGCAGTATTGCTGTATGCAGAATCCTGATAGGGTGAGCAGCTCRTTCTAACAGGGACAGTAGGGGATGCTCATAAGCAAAAGATAAATCCCAGTGCAGTTACATTGCCACAGAAAAAAGCAATAGCCAGAAATTTTTTTTACCAATTCATTCAGAAACATAACAGACTTTTTTTGGTGACAAAAAAAGAAGAAAAAAGAGCAGGAGGATAAAAATACACCTAATGYGTCTGATCTTGTAATAAAGGCTCCAATTGAAGTCTACAGTGTTTTTCATAAGGGGTCATCACCTCAGAAGAGTACATTAAACTCTTCTAAGATTCAGAGTGGGATAAAATAAGATGAAAACTACTCAAAAGACTTATAACTTAAAAGAAGTGGCAACTGTCTGCGGCGCTCTTTAGAAAGGGAACAATGCACAGAACAAAACAGGCCTAGGAGCTTTTTTGAGATAAGAATTAACCTGTGAATCTAAAGGATGGAACAGGCAGAGCACAAGAAAGAGAATTTCACTAAAAAACCCCCACATCCTTTTATTTTACAAGGAGGAGACCTGTTTCTAAACATTTTCTGACAAAAACAAAAAGAAGAAGGAGGTGCAAGGAAGAGATTCACTATGGCTTCATGAACTACAACTAGCTCATCCCCTATGGCAAAAACCAAGAAAAGTGACAAAGGACAATACATTTCTAAAAAAAGAAAGCAAGGTCAATGTATCTTTACCTCATCAGTTCAATCATACAAACACAGAATTCAACAGGAATTACATGATTTTTTCTTGTTCTTTGCCCAAATAAAAAGCTGATATATTGTAGGAATCCTAAAAAGCAGGAGAGAACCCAGGATATATGAAAGRGGTTTAAGGCTGAGAGAAGCTGTAAAATTATACAAATTCTCATGGGAAACCAGGAACTTGGGACCAGGAACTAAAAAAATACATTTGTATAGAGGGAACAAAGACAAGAACAAATGCTGATGGTTCAGGATGTGAGAGACTTAGATACCTTGCTTTGCAAAGATAGGAAAAGTTTCAAACTAAATAAYGAATTATTGTGTATTGTTTTTAGCTTTATAGAAGGCTTTTGTTAACCTGGAGCCCACGTGGGTCATTTTCTGATTTGCTAAAGTAATGTGACGTTAAGTTTGTTAATTGTAAGCTATTGGTTGAGAAAATTATAAAATGTTCTGCAGAGGTTTTTATTTTGTCTCTTGATTTAGTTTGCATGGATGTTGTTGTTTTTCTGTATCTCTTGCTTATTGCCTGTATGATATAGACAAATAATAAATCCTAAGTCTGCAACTATCAAGGATCCATCCTGTTTGTGAGCCACAAACTGTTCCGGCAATAGATGTCTTGTTTGCAGTCCTTGTTAACACATRTATCTACTCTTGTTATAAGACATGGCTAAATACACAGATGAGAAAGGTTAATGCACAGATTTTAGCAAGTGCAAGAATTTTCTCTTCCTGCCTTGCAGCTAGCACAAAGATTTCCTCTAAAAATCTGATTTAGCCTCTAAGGTTGTTGCTGTGGAGTTGCAATCTATTTTTAGTGATKTTAACACATACTCTAAATGAAAAAAATTGCAAAGATTTCATTCAAAAATGCCTAGTGAGGGTTACTTGCAAGTACTATTTTTGCCTTATCTTACTACTAGGCATTATTTTAGCAAACAGCTGGTGCAAACAGGAGGGAAAATAGAYGTGCTTTAATGGCCTGTCTGGCTGACTGACTGGTAAGTGCTGTTGAAATGCACTGTGTTATCTTCATGAGTGAATTGAGCAAATGCAAACTGTCAAGTCAGTTAACATTTCCTGTTCCCATAGCTCTGACTTCCAGCCATGACAAACACTGTCACTGTGTTTCCTGGGCTTTACATTCACCTTTCCAATGAATAAGGATTACATATATTATTGCTCAGCCACTATKCTACATGTCCCTGGGACATGAGACACTTGTCCCTGAAGGGAGAGTTTAAGCTCCAGAGTGTTCAAAGTTATTGTACTATATTGTCAGTATAGAGCTCCAAGAAGAACATGAAATCAGAAGTTTAATCATCAGTATTTGAAAATATATTTGATCATAAATATCTATGTCCTAAAAACACACATAAAAGAATCAAATCAGAATGTAGAAAAATTTTGCTATGCTTTATATTTACATTAGTATTTTTGTTCCTGTTTTATGTCAATCAACTTTGATATTAAAAAGCCTATTTATCCTTTTCCAGAGAAGTAATTTAATTTTATCTATCATGTTTCCTTTTTAGAGAGAAGCTTTGAAGGAGTTCCCTTGATGAAACTTATAATCAACRTGGAGTGAAAGCCAAGACTCATCTTCAAAAAAAAAAAGCTTGAACAATAAATAGAGAAAAATAGTAGAATATAGATGTCACAGTTAAAGGATTATCTCTTTAATTAGGAAGACTTAGCACTGTTAGATAATGGTTGGCAAAGAGAAAGTGAACAAACCACATATTACTCAGAAGCAGCCTATCAATCTGTACAGGCAAGCTGTTTGGCTGATTAATTTCTTCCCCAGCACTCTGTGTAACACTAAATAACACATAGACTTCCTGCAAGCTACAGGCTTTCTTGGAAACTACTTTTACTACTATTCTATGTTTTTAATTTTGTATTACTTATCAGATATCCTTAAAAAATTGACTGTATAACTGTGCACTCCAGTTAACACCAGAAAGGTGAGGGTAATTAAATGAATCTTTTTYAAACAATCAATGTTGTAATACAGTTAAGTCACCAAAAACCCCTCCTTCTGTGTCTGACATGTAAGTATGGCTCATTTCAGTATAGCTCCATTGTGTCATTCACATGACTAAAATGGACAATACCTTATGAAATATGTGTGACAGAACATACCCTTTACTCTGAGTAGTTGAACATTTCAGTAAAAGCAAATTTGCTGTGATCATCTATGTCATCCAAATGCTCAGTGAAAATGAACAAGAAAAGACTAAARATAGTACCACATTTAAATTCACGTTCATTTTGAATGAATAATCTTGCTACATATCCTGTGTGCTTCAAAATTTAATCACATCAACCCATGGAAGAGCTGTTCTCATGGGCAGTGATTCCAGTGACAGGCGATGAGTAGGCTCTATTGTGTTTCTTTGTTTTTGCATGTTAACCCTTTTGCCTGTAATAATCTTGTTCAAATAACCTAAATAATGCACACTATTGTGGTTTAATAATTACCATTGACACATGGCTAACTCAGTCCTCCTCAGCTACTCTGGCATATTTTCTGTGTTAGACATGCTGCTCTTTGACAGTCATGGCTCAAGTGCAAACTACTCTGATTGAATAAATGCATGCTAGTGTACAATTTAGGTGTTGTAGCATGACCAAATCTAGACATTTTTGAAGATATCTGAAACACAATGATTTTTTATTTCTTGTCATGTACTCTAGTCTTCACCAACTGATATCATATCTAACTTTATTTCTTTGTTAAGGTTTTTTTTAAATTAAGTATCTCTCTAAAAGGTTTTTAATATGATGTGCATAGATAATAATGATGTGAAGTGGTGATAAAAAAGGAAACAGTTTYATTTTTGGGACAACATTGAGATTCCTAAAGCTCCTCTGCATTATTCTGGTGTAGATAAAAAAGACTTAAAACCTGATAATATACACCAATCTGTATATGAAGAACTTTACTGCTCTATATATGTAATTCTACCCTGCCCTTTTCTACAAGTTTAAAAGGCTGATGAAAGGCTGCTCTGTTCCAGACCTGAACAGAAATACAGGTAGCAGATCTACAAGAAGAGAATATGTTTACTTGGGATAGAATAAACAAACTTCATAATCTCTGGTAGACTTAAAAAGCTGTTCAGAAGAAATTATTCATTATATGTTTTAAAGTGCTGTGGTTAATATTTGTGAGTAAATGGACCCTCTCACCTCCACTCTAAGAATACAAAGCTTGAAAAAACCTGCACTAAYGAAACAAAAAATTAGGTCAATGTAGTTTTGGGATCAAAGGGCAAAACTGTAAACATACTTTAATTGCATKACTTTACATTTAAATAAATAGTAACAGAATGCAGACACCGTGAAGGAGAAGGCAGGATTTGGGTACTGGGTCTGTGGRTGTTGTTAGGTAGCACAGTCATTCTGAAACATTGTATATATCCAACTTCTCTGCACATCATTTATTTATTACTAACTTTGGAGAGAACACTTTTAGTAGCTGATCAACCTTGTACCTTAGGTCTCATAAAAGGGGATATATTTACAGGGCCACTAAGTTTAAAAGTACAGTACACTCAGTACACAGTGGGTGATGATCACAGAGGGGAAGCATGAAGAGGAGAGGTCATTTATACTCTTCTGGCACCATTACGTTTAATTTGAAACTTGGCTTTAAAAGGCAAATTGAAATGAGCACATGCACATAGGACTTTGCTAAAAGTTCCCTTGAAGTCTGAGCCTACCCAGAACAATGATCARGGCTCAGGGTTGAATAATAAGTAACTTGGAGATTTGAGCTGACAAACCYCTGTCATTCAGCTGTATCCTGGTCTGCCCCTTTCATTAAGTGCTTGGGAATTCCATTGCTTCACATGGCACTTCAGGAAAAATGAGACRTTGTATGCCATATGAGTGGGAAACTCTGGGACCAGGAGTGTCACCACTCTTTTTTAGAAGCACTGCATGAGAGTATTTGATATTAGTGTGTGAATTCAATTACTGGACTYTATGGGTGTAGCCCCTAAAGAAGATAAAGCACTACCTATGTGTTACTRACCAATTGCTTTCCTGCCTCCAACACCTACTTACTTGTTGAACATTGCTTATATGGATAGGAACAAACTGTTTTTAGGAACAAGGGAGTAGGACAGGGAAGAAAAATGTAGAATATATCTTAGATTCAAAAGAATTAAATGTCCAGTTAATAGTTTATGTGGACAGTAAGGATCAAAGAATTTTTTCAACCCTACAATTATCCATGTGGATAGTTTAGTGTATCTAGGTATTACCAGATGCATTACCTCAAATATGACACTAAGGTAATTTATATACCAGCACTTTTAGAACAAGAATTAGACTTCTAGCAATTAATTTTCCTGCCCTACGAAAGAAGAAAGATGGATCTTGACAGTTTTGACTGATGAGTCAAATAACTGTAATGAATCAAAGTATATTTCTAGCTGCCATATTTAATGTGCTAACTATAATGTTACTGAACAAAGATATTTTGGTAAAATACCAGCAAAAGAAGGAACTGGAGCCACTCTTTTCACCTCTTTGGGCCCATCATCAATGTCCTGGTTCCAGCTAGGGTAGAGTTAATTTCTTTTCAGTAACTGTTACAGTGCTATGTTTTGGATTAGGAATGAAATTGGTGTTGACAACATTAGCTAAGTGGTGTTTGTCTTAATTCAAGGACTTTTCCTTTCTTGTCTCATGCTCTGCCAGTGAGGTGGTATGCAAAAAAACAAACTGGGAGGGAACACAGCTGGGACAGGTGACCCTAACTGACCAAAGGTGTATTCCACATCACTAAACCTCATGCCCAGTATATRAACTAAGGGGAGTTACCCAGAATGGGGGTCTGTCAGCAGGTGGTGAAAACTTTTGTCATGCATCACTTGTTTTTTACTTTTTGATTATCATTATTAATAATATTTATMATTATTACTGTATTTTACTTCAATTTCAATTATTAAACTGTGTCTCAACATAAATATTTTACTTTGATTCTTCTTTTTATGTGCCTGGGGAATGCATTTGAGTGTGTCTTCTAGGAGGCCTTTGGCTTCTCTGTCTCACTGCAGCACATTTTTCCTGTGTCAGTCTGGTGTATCAGGACAGACAGCTGTTTTCCAGTGCATGGAATCACAGCTTGGGAGAAGGGCTCTAGCTCTGCCTTAGTATGGTGAAAAGTCACTACATAGATGACTGGTTGCTGTTTTTCTGTTGCTGTTTGTTACTGTGGATTATACTTCAGCTCAGAATTTCTCTTTGCACCTAATGTGCAGAATTAACTTTTTTAAATTTTCAAAAGACTAGATCAAAATAACTGATGATCCTAGTCCTTTTTCCTTTATCGTGTCTGTTTACAATCTTTTTTATTTTCTGAGAAAATGTGTGTATTCACATCAAATGTTTTCTTGTAATAAAAAGCTTTTCTCAGTTCAAATCTTGCATAGATTTAATGCACACTCCAACAATAAAGTAGCTGTTGATTATTGCTCTGCACAATTGCAACAGCCTCATTAGTTTCACTATGTAGCTTACAGTAGTTTCATGCCAAATTAAAAGTACAAGTCAAAGGACTAATGTGAGATCAGTCTGTAGAATTTGAAGCTCACMTGGATCCAACAATTTATAAACATACAAAGCCACTTCATACAGCATCCAAAAGCAAAAATTCACAATGGATGTAATTAGGAGTGTTCTGTCTTAGCAATTAGGCTATGACTGATAGCTACATTATTATGAAAATGAGAAAGTTGTGTTATATTATTTGTATGCTATTTAAATAYTGAATGCTTATCTAGGGTTACCATGGTCATGGGAAATGTTAAACAATTGAAATAACTAATACTTTAAAAAATATTACTGGRCAATGAGCCTGTTTTGAAGGATACTGAAAACAAGGAGTTCTTTTCATTAYATGGAATACATTATTGGCCATGTTCAGTGTTTGGTTTTGGGTAGGATAATGCAAACAGGCACTCTCACTGTGGTCATATTYTGATGAAATAAGATGGGTCCTTCCTATCGCCAGAACATGTTAAGTGTGGCATCAGGCGCTGATGGAGAACAAAGAGGGTTATGAGGAATGGAGAGGCTCTTGTCTGGGTAGATTGAAAGATCTTGGCCTGTTTAGCCAAGTGAAGGCTTCCAGAGGACATTATTCTTCTTTACAGGTAAAAAAAATATAAATCAAGTAGGTGGCCACTTATGATTCCTGTTGAGGTCTCCTTTCACACAAGTCATGCCATGGGGAGGTGGAGGGAGAAGGCATGAGCAGAAGTGACAAGCCCCATCTCCTCTCCTTTTCATGAGAGCAYTCCCTGCATGTCAGCACCACAAATTCTTCCTGGCTTGCAAACCTGGTACATGAAATTAGGGAGATGAGAAGCAGCTTCCTGGAGAGAGAAAAGCTGAAGTGCCCTGCATATTCTCTGATAAATGATCACCTGTGTAAACACCAAGGAGGCAGGACATCTGCTCAAGAAAAAGAAAAATATCTGGAAAATGCATGAGAACTGATGAGAAATAGAATAAGGTTGCTAGTAAGCTGAGAAATAAGGTTTTTGAACACTTTGTTGTTAACACAGTTTTATGTTGAACTGGTTTAAGGAGGGGACTCAAAGGAGTTATGAAATTGATTAAAAGACTTGACTAAGGGGAATTAGTTTAAATTGTCCCACTGTTCTTTCCAAGATGTCAACCTGTTTCTAAATGCATTTTCTTTTGATAATTGAAAGCTTTCAGTTTTCAAAATTATACATTAATTAATGTAACTGCACAAGATTTTTTTGCATAGATGTTTAGAGATTTCTTCTCAGGTTTATAAGCCTTTGTTTTTATCTTCTTTTCTCTGACTGAGTCTCTTTTCMTCTCTCATTTATATGAAGAGTTTTCTCTACCATGCACATACSTACCATCAAAAGGCTTAAAAGAAACTGTTTTCCCAGTGATTGCCTACTACTGGAAATCTCTCTACAGATGTGAAAGGTTTAAGGACATTCAAATTATTAAAAAATTGAAATTAACTTATTTTATAATTACTTTTAATACAATGGTTTTTTTCCTGTTTGCAGACAATAACAGGTTTTTAGGGGATTCACAAGACCTCTGAATGATTGAATGTCTCAGAATGCATTCCCTTCCCATGATTTTGACACACATAAATTATTTTTTACCATTTGAAATCCACATATAAATAAGCTGCTTCACCAAACAATTAAAATGGGAGAACACAAAGGAGTAATTTAGATTTTAATTTGGTCAGATATATGCAGATAATACACCTGCCTTACCATCAAAGAGCATTAATGGAAACAAAGGCAAATTTGCATCAACCTCTTGATGAATAAATTGTAAACAATAGTTGCAAAGTATTTAATTATCAGGTTAATAATAAAAGGTATTMATGGACACTACATTTCTGAAGCTATGTGAAATAGAAAGTACTTACCAGAGGTAATAACTAGTTTAATTTCCTTCCATAAGTAAAGCAGCCGTTCTTTGCAAATTATTGTGCTTAGGAGCTGTGAAGTGAGACCATTGAGAGGAAGTCTCACTTCAGTTTGGAAAGCACGTATATGAAAATATAATTTTGTCCCAGTGTGACCCCAAATCACTGAGATTAACAAGTATTCCTCATTGACTTTGGTTGCATTGGTGCTCTCTGATAATATATGTACTGGTTAAATATATTAAAGATATAGCACAGTCTTAARAAGTGGTAATAATGCTCATCACCATAACTGTAAAATAGTAAAGTACTGATATAAAGCAGTATAAGGGTCCATAAAAAAGTCTAAGCATCCAACATTTCAATAATGTTATCATATTCATACACATAATCAGTCCTCTTCTACAGCAATGTAGGACGAGTTTCCACAGTGTTGTAAGACAGRAACACATAATATTCCCTTGCTGGAGGGAACACCTATGATTCCATAGGTGCTCAGAACTTTAATAGATTTACACAATTTTACTTGAGACCGTTAGTCACAGAATAAGGTTGGAAAAGACTTCTGACATGATCAAGTCCAGCCATTATTCCAACACTGCCAAGTCCACCATTAAACTATGCCTTAAGTGTGTCCAAAATGCCCCRTCTGCATTTTATCTGAAAACTTCCAGGGATTGTTCCTCTGCCACTTGCCTTGGCAGCCTGTTCCAATGCTTGACCATTCTCTCAGTGAAGAAATTTTACTTCATGTCTAATCTAAACCTCCCCTGGCACAGTTTGAGGCCATTTCCTCCTATCCTGTTACTTGTTACCTGGGAGAAGAGGCTGACTTCCACCTAGCTGCAACTGCCTTTCAAGTAATTGCAAAGAGCAAAAAGGTTTCTTCTAAACCTCCTTTTCTCTAGGCTAAACAAACCCTGCTCCATCAGCCACTCCTCATCAGGCTCATCCTMCAACCCCTCCATCAGCTTCATTGCCCTTCTCTGGATGTGCTCCAGCMCCTCAATGCCCCTCTTGTAGTGAGGGGCCCAAAACTGAACACAGGATTTGGGGTGCAGCCTCACCAGTGCTGAAAATAGGAGGATGACCACTACTCTAGTCCTGCTGGCCAGGCTGTTTCTGATATACAGCACCCATCTGGCTTTAATATTATAAGTAAAACAGTACATTAAAAGAAAAATGCATTTTAAAAGGCCTCTTCCTAAGAAGTTTAGACGTATCAAGATATTTATAGTGTAATGAGAAGGGCAAATAACACTTGGGAACAAATATGTGAGGTTTTTCTCTGGAGGAGAGAGTTTAGCAAAAAAGAATTTGGGCTTATCTAGATTATCTCGAAATACGATATTGTAGTGAGCAAAAGGTGTGATTCATATATTTGTGTACAAAATTTCCTTTCTCAAGTATTAGATAACTAGTTTGTTTAACTGTCTCAGCATCTAGACTACATGAAATATCAGAGTAATAGATTTAAGAGCTTTGATGATTTTCTTCTATGTTCCAGGAAAATGATAGTTGTAATCAGAAGGATACAAGAACCTTCACTGGCAGACTTCAGACAAAAATGCCAGTTTCGGATAATATTAAAAAATAAAAAAAATCTTTCATGTGCTGAAAGAATGGGGTAGTCCTTAATAGAAGGGGAAAGACCAAAGGAAGAAACTCTAGAGGTTCATTTAAGCGAAGTCACTGCCATGTGCTTAAAATGCCTACCACATCTCTCCTGTTTTGTTCTGCCCTTGGGACCTCCTCTTTCTGGGCAAGGGTACAAAGTACAAATATCAATTTCTGTGACTGCAGGTTAGAATTGCCTAGATCAGGATTTCTCTCATTTTTAATAATGCCCAAAGAAAAAGAAACCCTGAGGTACCATGGTAAAGAATTCAGTATAAGGACATAGATAAGAGAAAGCTTCAGGAAATAATATGTAAATGTGGAGATGAACTAAAAATAGCCATAGACCTCTAAATATCCTCCACTCATCACACTTTTCCATGTCTCATTCAGCTGAGTGCTAGACTGTTTCTTACRCTGTAAATGATTTGAGAAGCTGAGCTGGTAAATTTGTTGTTGATAAGCAGCTTGAATATTCAGCAGCAAGAGGCCAGAAAGAACTGAAACTTCATGTTGAACAGTACAGACTAGTTGTGATGCAACAGAAGGGCTAGCTCTTGTGAGAGCTATCTTCACAATGAATTTCTAATTCCTTTAGTGCTATTAATGAGCTGTTCACCAGTCCTGAGAACAGAATATTCCATTCCATCAGAGTATTAAAAAATTATGCAAATGAGATATGGAGACCTAATTAGAGTGCAGGAATTGCATGGTTCAAGGAAAAGTTCACTTATGTATCAGTAATTACACAACAGCTCTTTTTCCTAACAGCCTAAACCAACTCCATTTCATCATAATAAGTATTATAATTAAAACAGCTTTTCAAACTAATAATACATGAAAAAATATAATAAAAAATGTAAAGTTCAAACATTTACAGGATTGGTTTAAAGACCTGGGAAGCATGCAAAATAAGAAGAGAATTATTTTGATGCAGATAGTATAATAATCTATTATTTTTGGCAACAAAATGCTAATGGCATGTCCAAAATATACAATATCAAAGTTGCAAAGGTCCTGTCAGGACTAGACCCTGAAGTTATCCCACATTTTCTTTATTCTGTTTTGTTTTGTTTTGTTTTGTTTTGTTTTGTTTTGTTTTGTTTTGTTTTGTTTTGTTTTGTTTTGTTTTCAAAGCTGTTACTGTTAACTAGTACACTGTTACTGGTAAGCTAAAAGGTATTTTGTTGAACTGTTTTTTTTTTCACAGAGAAGAATGCCCCCTGATAAAAAAAAAATTTAAGAAAAAAAAATTGTAAGAAAATGCATATAAATGTCCTTTTCTTCATGCTGCTATATGCTGCATAAGAAAACTGAGAAAGCAGTTAAAAGTCCAAGATATATACACTACCAGATCTTTGGGAGAAWTTTTTTTTGTTTTGTTTGGTTGGTTGTTATGTTTTACTTTCAATAAAACTTGTTCCAGATTCCTTGGAGATTTTACTGCAAATCTAACAAGTTTAGGCTGTCTGTATAACACAAAAAGAAAACATTTAGGAAAAACATGTCATTAAGCTTCAAGATAAAGCATGGTGCTAATAACACTAAGGTAGCGKTTTCCATCTTTGTATGGGCAATTCACTGAAGAATTGGATTCAACACTCCTTGTGGGTCCATTCTAACTCAGGATATGCTGTGATTCTGTAAATAATGTGCTCAACACATCATCTTGATACTTTACTACCTCTGAGATACCTTAAACTGTGCTGAGCAATTACTGAAATTATAGTTCTGCAATTATTCCTATGTCTAGAGTTACGCATGTGGTTTAAAAGTGGAAAAYGGCCTATTTTCTTCCCGTAACACAAATTTAGTTGCGTTAATATTGAAGAAATGTACAACTGAATTATATTTGCTATGAGGAGATAAAAGAAACTTGTAATCCAAACTCCTTATGGACTGATGAGGCCAAATAATTCTATACCTAATTTAGGTTTTTTTTCTCTAAGCTGTATATCATGGGAACTGAATGTTAATGTTAAATATTGCATTCCTTTCCATTTTATTCCTCTTTTAAACAAGTTTGTACTTTGATATTCCAAGAAACTGCTGGCTTTGTAATGAGACACATCCATCTGCTGTAGTTGTGTGCCATCACATCTTCACAGCATGTAAATAAGAAAACCTAATCCATTTTTTCTTATAAAATTAGTGCTTTTTGGATACTGTATGATGATAATTTCTCCTCCTAAAATGACAGTGAACTGGAGGATTAGGATAGCAGATGACAGCATTTATTTCTGTAATTTACTGGTGCCATGAGTAATGTTTGAGACCATGCCATTTCCCTAACAGTTCTGACATAAAAAGTCATCTTTGCTGCAAGAGTGTTATAAAATTTGGCATAATAGAGTTGTTTTTTTTCCAAGAACTTTTAACTCCCCAGCTACCGGATTTGGAAGAAGGAGAAAACTATTACACATTTTGCACAGAGCTTATTTATACCTCAGCTACCAAAATATAGCTGCAAAGTACCATTTGGAATATYTTCAAAGAAAATGTTTGACAATAAATATAGTTAATTTCAATGGAAGATAAAAATACATGCAAATGTTTCTAAGAAATTTGTATTTCTATATACAYTAATSTATCTGTGCCCATTTAAATAAGTGTTCATCCAGGGCTGTTCCTGAAAATTCAGCAGAGATGGATGACTGGCTTTGAAGAATTTAATCCATGCTTTTGTTAGAGTCTGTATGTGAATATGTGTATTTTATGTGTATATGTGAAAGTGTCAGGTGCAAGTAACTTAGACTGCTTCCTCAAAGAAAAGGATATATGAAATTATTTTAGAGGAAGTCATACTTTTGCAGGAAAAAGTGCTCTATGTCATGTGATGTCATGGCTCTCTTTCTCAGAAAGTGATTCTTGGTTACTACTCATGAATTTTTAATCCAATTTAGCCTAGTCACATTAATGGAATTTCCTGTTATTTGATTGCATCAACTCCTTGAAGGTGTTTGTATATTTTTCATGATATTTACGTAAATAAAGGGCCAAAGATCTCTTTAGATTAAACATCTGAAGACCCAGGAGCTGTTGCCTAATGTATATGGTAGGTCATTTATAGACATGGTTTCTGTTCCTGAAGTAATGGCAAATCATTGTTGTCTGGATTCAGATTAATTTTGTCTCTATTTAGATCCTCCATGAAACACGGTCAGCAGGATAAACTTCTCAAACAACTTGTTTCTCCCTGTCCAATATTTTCTGGTCATACATGAAATTAGGATACCATAGTTTTCTTCCTCCTCCCATCCAGCTATTTTGCTGTGTCAGGTCAAGGGGACAGTTTCACTTTTTAAATCTTGTAGCAACTCCTACGTACATTTATGCTTAACATCTTCATCTCCAGCTCTCACAAACCCATTTTAGTGTATTTAATCTTCACATTTCCTTTTACGAGAGGAGCATTTTCAGATGCCTCCTCAACTCAAGTGTTTTCATTCTCAACCTAAATATTTCTTTGCTGGATTTGTCATATTTGGCTTTTACCTTTTCATTTAGTTTTCCTGCATAACTCTTATCAAGAGGTCTGAAATCTCACACATCTCTCATATTTCCTCATCTTTATCCCTGGTTCTGTCTTTTCTCAATTTCTCCTTCCCGTATTCTAACATTTATCTTTAGCAGATGAATGTTAGAGATTCAAATGYCTTAATTAAAAGAAATTTTATTTAAAAGTCCCTTTCTAAAGTGCATCCTTTGACTTTTAAAGTTCCCACATCATTATATTTGATTGTATCATAACATTTGCTTTTTTTTAATCTTGTTTCTTCACTCATGGTCATCAGTCTTCTCATACACAAACAGCATTGCCACCATATTTCTCAGATGTACCTTTCTAAATGGTGAGGGATTTTTTTCCTTGGATATCAAAGCACACTTCACTATTCTCTTCATTTATTATCTACTCTATTACTCTAATACACTATTATTTACTCTTACAACTTATCTAGATCCATAGTCTGTGTGAGGTATGTGCAGAAAATAAAGGTAAACCACAGTTCAKTTTAGCCCCACTGGAAAGGTACTARTCAAATACAGCAGAGACTTTTCCTAGTCTGTTCAACCATATTACAAAATGGCAAATAGAGCAAAGGAAAATAAATTTGAGTAAGAAGTTACTATTTCCTTTGTATTCTTCTGAATCTATGTTTGCAGTGATTTTCTTCAAATCTTTCAGTGAGACCATACCCTAAAGCCTGGCATGAGGAAGGCATAATACTTTGGACTATTTTCTTTTCATGCTTTTTATGTGGGGATGTGCAGTTTAGTAAGCAGCTTAGTCATATGAMTGATGTTCCAAAAATCTTTTCAAAAGAAATCTTTTAAAACCCTATGGATGTCCTCTAGAGACAAATAGGAGGGTTTCCAACATCACTCCAGTCTGGAAACCATCTAACTGTCCCCAGATTATTACATACCCTTGTCACATCTGCACATTCAACCTCACAGTTCCCAGAAAGGGGATGGAGGGGATGACAAGAAGGTGTTCAGGAGCATGGATTCACTGAAAAGGTAAAAGGTAAATCATGCTTAACCAACCTGTTTGCCTTCAGTCATATAACAGCTACCTGGATGGATATTGTCCACCTCAAATTCTTCAAGTCTTTCAACCCTGTATCTCACTACATCCTCATAGGCAAACTCAGGAATTGGGGACTGGATRAGTGGATAATGAGGCTCATTGAGAACTGGTTGAATKGGAGATCCCAGAAGGTCTTTATTGATGGCACAGGTTCTAGCTGGAGGTCTGTCACAAGTAAAGTCCTCAAGGTTCAATACTGGGCTCAGTAATGTTTAACTTATTCATCAATGACTTGGATGAAGGGCCACATACCTCCCAGCAAGTTCCAAGTTGTCCATGAGCCAGCAGTGCCCTTGTGGCTAAGAAGGCTAATGGTATCCTGSGGTGCATTAGGAAGAGCTAGTAGTTGGAGGAAGGTGATCCTTCCCCTCTACTTTACCCTGGTATGGCACATCTGGAGTGCTGTGTCTAATTCTGGGCTCAGTGCAAGAGAGACATGGAGCTCCTGGAGTGAGTCCRGTGTAAGACAACTAAGGTGAGGAGGATACTGGATCATCTGCCTTGCAAGGAAAGGCTGAGGGARCTGGGCCTTTCAACCTCAAGAAAAGAGAGGTGAGAGGCAACCTCATCAATGTCTGAAGGAAGAGTGTCAAGRGGATGGAGCCAGGCTCTTCGTGGTGGGGCTGAGTCATAGGACAAATGGGCAGAAGCTGATGCACAGGAAATTTCACCTGAATATAGGGAGGAACTTCTTTACTGTGTGGGTTGGAGCATAGTAGGAGACYGAGCATTGGAGCAGGTTGCTCAGAGCRACCTCAGAGATATTCAAGAACTGTGTAGACAGAATCCTGTGCCATGTGCTCTAGGATGACCCTGCTAGARGAGGAAGGTTGGACCAGATGACCCCTTTCCTTACCCATTCTGTAATTTTTTTATTCAGTTTGTGTACGTATGTGTGTTTTCAATGGGACAGAGTGAGAAATCAYATGTGTGTATATGGATATGGGAAAAGTGACAAAACAAGTAACAAGCTTATTTTTCTTAAATATCATCTAATTCTTCTAGGGCAGTTTTCTTCTCTGGAAAGTGCCAGCAACCACTCATCTTAATGTCAAATTTCCACTTCTGTCCCACTCTTGTTGATCACTGAGATGAAAAGAACTCTGTGGAAAGCAGAGCAGAATAAATCTGTGCTGGATATTTTAGCATKTTGAGCAGCTGCTACTTAAAATACAGAGCAGAACTTCTTTTGGGAGAGTACCCAGTGATGGTTTTCCAGAAGCACAAGCAATATGTTTACTAATCTCTCCTGGCTAGCAGCAGTATGCTTTGTTTCCATAAGCCTGAAGGCCAGTAGTCCTGTGAGAACCTACAGTTGCAGAAATTCAAACATAATAATTTTGACTTCAAATGACACAGTAATTCCTCAGTTTTTATACAGCTCCAGCTGCACACTTCAGCTCTACAAGGAATACAAAAGAAGTGACATCATCTGTACCTACATAATATTTTTAGCTTGTGCTAGAATCTAATACTGTTAAAGGGCTAAAATAAGCAGCAAAGTTCTAAATTCTTCAGAGTTACAGTCATGAAGCAATTACATCTGCAGTGTCCCATTAACTTATGCTGTATACCCGTGAAATTTCAGAGGGCATTTGTGTATCTGGCAGTTTTTTAACATCTACTGACTATAAASAGTATAAGCACCAAGAAAAAGCTTCAAATGCATTGATGACAGGATTTTTCATCTCCTTTTGTCATTTTCTGGTAGGYTTTTTTTACAAGTGTCATTTGACTTGATTTGATTTTGACTGCTGCATTTCTGTGAACACAAACACAAAATGCATGAATATGTATTGCATATATTCATAAACACACACACACACTTTCCCCAATACACCAAGGTATTGCTATAATTTATGAAATTACACTGGGTACCTGTGACAATAAGTGGGGGCAGWAGGTTCTAGCTATGAAATTTGTGTTGATTATTGATCATTCTTGGTCTTTACTATCTTCCTCCTACACGCCTCCTCTTGGAATTTATACTAATCTTTTTTTCTTTTTTTGACTTTTTAAAACCTTTTTTTGACTTCTTCTCCTCACAATCTGGTTACATTATCTTTTTCACTTTACATGCATCTACTTTTAAGTTCCTTCCCCCCAGATAAATACAATGCAGAAGAGAGAGGTATTACGATGACTAATTATCATGAGTGTTCCTTGCTATTTCTTGGATCTATCAGTTTCTTTTTGGTATCATTTAGTATCAAGAATGACAAGTTTTTTTCTTGGATATTTGTGGGTTAAGAAAGTTATGATGTTTTCATCTCATGAAGAGGTTATGGAATATTTTGCTGTTGTAGTCATTTTGCCTACAGATCTTTCAGGTTGGATTTTTAGAGAGCTTCATTTTGTCTATATGTTTTATAGGTAATCCAGGACTGTTRGAAAAGGCATTTATAGTGAAATATGATGATAGCGAACACCTAGTGTCCAGCTGTTCAATCAAATGTCCTACTAAAGAATGGAACACCTATTAAAAATTTGGTTTAACTTGGAAAGTATATGTCTGAAGCTATTGGACTGGGAAATGTATTTGGTGGCCTTACTGTGTTGGCCTTCTTAACACAGTATGTCATTTGACTTTCAGCCTAGAGTTTCAAGTAGTTCATTAGTGCTGGGAATTAAATGAATGTAAAATCAGTGGAGAGTAGATTTTAATGATGTGAGACTATGAAAGTTTGCTTTAGGTGTCAATCTTGTTCATTAACTTCAATCTCAGGTCAGGACTTGTGTGGACTTAAAGAATGCAGTTGCATGTCTCAAAACACCATCCCCATAAGATAAGCCGCCACAACAGAACTCCAGATAAGCACAAACAGCACAGCAGGAAGGATTTTATTCCTGKCCTAACAGAGGTAAAGGTTTGGAATTAGCACACCAGAAAAATTGAACTCTGCAGACTGTGGGGAAGAAAATCACYGCTTACACCCATGGTAGCCCAAGTTTTGGGAACTCTGGTGACCACCCTGTGCATATCCACGGCCTGGCCTGTATAAAAGTGGTCCCTCCAGAGGAATGACTCAGGGACTCCCACCCCAGAGAAGACCAGGGTAAAGAAGGACCAGCAGGACACTGGAGATGGTGGTGAGATCTTTTGCTTAACCTCACTCACTCACTCACTCACTCACTCACTCACTCACTCACTCACTCACTCACTCACTCTTTCTCTTTCTCCCTCTCCACTCCCCATTCCTATTTCTTCCTATCTCTCTACCTAATATTTACTGTTAAATAAAATCTGTACCATTGATTTTGGCGCATTCTCTCAATTCCACTTTACTTCAGGCAGAGACACCTATTATAATCAGATCATAACAGGGTGGAACTCATAATTTTCTAAAGATACATCAGTGGGAATAATTTTGAAAAAGACAAGTTGCTATATAATACCCATAGAAGAGAGGTTAGAGCTAGATATCTTTAAGGTCCCTTGTAACCCTAGCTGGTCTATGACCCTACAGATCGTGTATTCATAAACTATAACAGCTTATATATTGAATAGCTTATCTGCATAAAGAAAATGTAAAAAAAATTAACTTTTGTTTACTGCTTGAGCATTTTCATGTGTGTTCAAACTCAGCATTCAACAACCTGAGTTACCTGGAGTTTATATTTCAGATGAGAACTAATGTTAAATCAATTCAAAGGARAAATGAAATTTTAATGCAGAAATTTGTTACATTCCAGATTATGTACAGACAAGTTTAATTAAACTTTTTGAAAGATGATGAGATTCATTTTYAAAGGTGTCAAGAGTGACAGAAATGACGAAGAGCTGAAATGCTAAGCAGGATCATGCTTTTCAAGTCAATATATATAACTTGTTGTACTATTACAAATGTAGGTTGTATTGCATTAGGTATGTCATTATGTATTGTATTATGTATGGTTCTGTCAGAAAAGGATCTGCAAATTTTCCCTGAATTATGTATGTACCCGAATACATGAAAATGAGCAAATAATTATATGTTATCCATGTTCCTTTATTAGCATGTGTCTTTCAGCASTTCAAAGAACTTCATCAGTCATGATTTGCTTGCACTTAAGTGGCCTTCTTCAGCAGCAGTGGTGTGGCTGATTGAATATTTATTTTAAAMATTTTTACAATGCTGGTTTGCTCTGGGAGACAGCAATTGGCTCTTAATTTTAAAGTCAGGAAGCTGACTTTATATAATCTGTAGGCTTAACAATGAAYCTAATTTCATGGATGTTTATTTGTTAAAAGCATATTTGCATTAAGTTCTGCTACGCGAATTTAATCTATACTGAAGATGCCAGGCAGTGAGTTCTGGATTACAATAACTCATATACACACCAGGGCTGGCAGCAGTTCAGGCACCTCTTGTTATGATATGATTATAATTGGTGTCTCTGCCTGAATTAAGGTGTAGATGAGACCATATGCCAAAATCAATGGTACAGATTTAATTTAACAGTAAATGCGAGGCAGAGAGACTGGAAAAAATGGGAATGGGGGGTGGAGAGGGAGAAAGAGTGAGCAAGAGAGGTTAAGCAAAAGGTGAATTCCTGGAGTGTCCTGCTGGTCCTTTTTTACCCTGGTCCTCTCTGGGGTGGGAGTCCCTGAGTCAGTCCTCTGGAGGTACCACTTTTATACRGGCTAGGTCCTGGATACCCACAGGATGGTCACCAAAGTTCCCAAAACTTGGAGTGTAAGTGGTGGTTTTCTTCTGCACAGTCTGCAGAGTTCAATTTTTCTRGTGTGCTAATTCCAAACCTTTACCTCTGTTAGGCCAGGAATAAAACCCTTCCTGCTGTGCTGTTTGTGCTTATCTGGAGTTCTGTTGTGGCGGCTTRTCTTATGGGGATGGTGTTTTGAGACATGTAACAGCATTCTTTAAGTCCTCACAACTTTATCCTGCATTTTCATGCTAATTTTCAAAATTAACAGTTAAGATTTATAATAGAAGTGCTTCATGGGAAGATGTATACAAAAGAAACCTTGGGCCCTATGCAGAAGTTTTTAATTGATCCTACAAAGCGCAAAACTGTGTTATGCATTTTTGTACCATCTGCTTCACATTCATCTACTAACACCAAACATAAATACAAATGCAGCTTTCTTGAATGCTCTATAACRTGGTAGAAAGCACATGCTATGACCATGCCAATATTATTGCTACTATTATTACTATCAACTCCATGAGTAGCTATAATGATTGCATAGAATGACTTTAAATAGAAAGTGGAATGAGAATGTGAATAAGAAACATTATTTTCTTCCATTCCTCTCTAAGTATGTACATGGAAAGATAGTATGAGTAACCAAAATACCTCATGGCAAAGCTCAGAGAAAAGTCTCTATTTGGAGTAAAGCATTTTAATAATAGGACTAGATTTTCACTCTGACCCTAGAGAGAAAATTCTCAGTACTGCTTTGCTGGTGTCCTAAATATTTCAGTCTCCCTGAACATTTCATTTTTGGAACACACTCTAGAAAATATATTTTTAAAAAGATGTGTTTTCTGAGGCTGATAAACACTTATATAATCTAGTATACAGCTAGAAGAACATTCCAAAATAAGAAATGGAAAACATGAAGCAATGGAGCTATAAAAAGCAATAGGAATCAACCAATGAGTTCTGCTTCCTGTTTATGAAAGCTGGCTCATCACTGAAGAGTATCTCCAAACTGCACCACAGCAATGAGATTAATGATGATTCTTCCAGTTACATTTAGTCATGAAGGAACAGGATTCTTCCCTGATCTGTGGCTTGTGTATTACAGTAATTTCAAACCCATTGAATGCAAATGTATTTTTTCCAGTAGTATTCCAGTAAGGTAGGTAAGTGGCTTAGCATAGGTGTGAAGGACTACCCATGCTGAAAGGAAGGGTAATGAAACTCATACCCACAGTATCACTGAGCTGAGGGGAAAGCACAGCTCAGCATGCAGAGGAGGCTTTCATAGGTCCTGGGCCCGTCAGTGCAGAGGAACTCCTGTAATGCAAACCAGACTAGCTCATAAACTGTCCTTCCCTGTGCCAGCTGTCTCTGCATGTAAGCAAACACAGAGGAACTGGAGATCATCAGGGTGCAAGAGAAATTGAAATTGCATGTCATATTCTGGTTTCTGTGGGACTTATTTTAAACCAAGAACCAATTTCAATCAAGTGTACAGAGATCTAGAACATGATGGCTTTCACAAGCATGGTGAAAACCACACACTGACTAGAAGTCATAGAGGGGAGAACTGAAAATCCCCAACAAAAAGGCTGCAATGTGAGTGCTCATTCAGGCCACCCCAACAAATTATAGCTGCTTTTCAGCCAGATATGCAAAACCTCACGGGCTGGTCAGCATGCTTGTGTGCTGGCATCACCTCTCACTAAGCTGCAAGGCCAGGCACACTCAGGGAAGAGAACTGCTGCTGCAGGAGTAAGAGGGTAAGAGGGAACAACAAACACTGGAGAAGAGTGATGTGAAGTTACTAAGGATTGCAGATTGCAGAACTCCCTTAGCATAGTGTGTAGGATGGAAATCCATAARAAAACAGGCTTCATTAATCCCCTGTTCACAATACGAGATATTTTCTGTTTGACCAAACAACTCTCTAATCAATAAACATTTTGTTCTATTATAAACTGAACACAGAGGACTTATGTGGGTCAAGCTTACTCAGAAGCTGATTTCTAGAGGTAAAGGTTGACTGTATGTTTAAGAATGATTTCCTTTTGTTTTCTCTGCTGATAAGTATTTTTCTGAATTATGTTTAGGAAAAAATATTTAAAACCAAAACCAGAGTCTTCATGATATCTCAGATATACCATAACRTATTATTTAGAACTGTAAACATGCCATTTTTAATATCCACTTATTTKATATATTTTCAATATTAATGTGAAAACCAAACTGCAGCTAGTCAGAAATTTGTCACAAGTGGCCTTTACAATTTGGTGAGGGTGTGCTTCAGAAGAAAAGACAACTTCCTTGAGCAAAATTAGTGATAGCTTCCTAAGTTACTGTTTTCACTGGTGTATTTTACTTCAATAGYTCTGATTTTGATAAATACAGATTTTGACTTTATTTGAGAGCAAATAAGTATTTTTCATACTTAAAAAAATGAGACTCTCTAGCCTGTAGCCCTTAGGGGTGGAGAACTTCTCTCATTCCAGGCAGAGCTTTATTACAGAAATCTCCAAAGTGAATGGAAAGCAGCCCACACAGTATATAACAGCTTGTGAGTTTTCTCTGTGGGTTATTAAGATTAAAATGATWAGGTTACTGGCTGTGTAGAGGAACAATTGTTCATTCAACGGTGCATAAATAGTTTTAAATGTGTGAATAGGTCCTGTTGTTGAATCAAACATTTTGCATAAAAATGTCATTAGAAAGACACCCTGGTGTGGTTTTATGGGATAATAATTTCAGTAATGGAAATGTGAACTCTATTATATACATTATAAAAGCTTGTTACCCTGTAGAGTCCCCAGAAAGTGAGACAGCCACAACTCCCTTTTATATTATTGCCCATTTATTGATGAACAAAATCTGTAGCTAGAGGTAAGTGCTAAATCATCCTGTTAGCTCTGCCCCATTATCTCGTACACTTCATGTTGGAACTGAAAATATATTGAAATATACATTTATATGGTAGTATTAAAAGCCTTCAAACTCAATGAACTTCTTCAAGGATGAACTGTTCATATRCATTTTATATTTAATAGTCTGCAAAATATACTAAAAAGCTAGAAGTAAGGTGTGGATGGTTTATAGTTTCTGTATTTGAAATGAAAGTTATTAGAACAGCTGAAAAAAGTTTTGTTGCATGCACTGTATTTTATGAGCTAATATTTTACAAACTGTATTGATCAAAACTATTCTGGCAGCAGAAACGAAACAAAAGAGTAATAGCCAAGCTCAAGCTTCATGCAACCAAAYAATAACATGGAGTAGTAAATGGAAAGCAAGACAAAAAGGACCAAAGAGATCACATAAAATCTGGTATTGCAGAATATTAAATCCACTGCAGAAAATCAGTGGCATACGAACAAAATTAAAATAGACAGTCGGAAGCTRCAAGCTGGGAAACATAAATTTTTATCTCACTAATGTTTCCCTAATGGATAGTTCTAATGCATGATGGGRATTTATTTTTAAATAATGTTATTTCACTGCTAACTGACCTTACTGTCCTGTTTAATTTGCATGAGGGTCTGAGATGCTTAGAAGGTATGATTTTTTAAGAAAAGAGAATTTTGCACAGTCACTCTGAAAGCTAGAATGAGAACAAGACACATTTTGTTTTGACTTCAAGAAGTATTACAAAGATAAACAAAATTCTTAAAATAGAAACACAGAAAAATAATTCTATTTAAATGTAATTCTGAGACCATACTACATCCCCAAGCTTGGAGTGAATTGCATTTCCTCTGAGTCTAGTGCTCCTTTGAAGCTTTAGAGGCTTTAATAGGCATCTGCCCACATGGAGCTTATTTAAAGTAAGGGGCCTAACAGTAGATTAACTATATTGGTCCACAAATAATGCATCTGTSGCTTGTGCAAAATAGTCCATCTGTTATTTGCACAAACCCCCAGAATTTCTCAGAGTAAGTTGTGGGGCAATGTGGTAATAATGCCAAAGCTTTGGGTAGTAGTAAAGAATAGACCCTGACCTTACTCAGGTGTGGGTAATAGTTACATTGCAACTAATTAATGATTTAACTCTTCCTGTTTGCTTTACAGTAGCTCTTGTTTTCTGCAGATATAGTGCTGGGCCTTCTTGTCTTAAAAAAAGCATGTTTATAAGACTACAGCATGTCATCACAGTGTGTGATTGAACAAACTGTAAATTCTTCTTTGTCCTGGTTATTGTGTTAGTACTTGAAAACATAAAAACCCATCCATAAATCAGATATTGTTACAGATATGAAGTCAGTCTGTATAGCCATACAGTGTTTATATTAGAAAATTGACCAATGTGAGGCAATAGTCATTCTATCAGTATTAAATTGTCTACATTGCTGARTTATTACTACAACTATTACATTTTTTGTTTTAAATTTTGGCCTGAGCGAACTAGATGGGAATTATTGCAGTCCAATGACTATTTCCAGTAGTAATTTTGGATTTTGTCAGTGTCTTCTGCATAGGAGGTTTGTTTTACACTATGGGTACCAGCCTTTCTAGGTTCACTAGCTGCAGTACTGGAGAAAGGCCAGAAGCATATTTAATTTATTATTATTAAGATTGCTTCACAGACTGGTAGTACATCACAACTTAGCAATCAGTAGCTCTGGGGCTGGGGAAAGAAGCTTCTGAGAAAGTTTTAGAGTTGCAAATGACCRTGTGAGCAGATACTATTCTTTCAGGCCAAAYKTAAACCAAATACTCAGAAATTGTGKCRTTTTGGCTTTTCACTMGGTGTTGCAATAGCCYAGAAGGTCTCCTTATAGTCTGTAAGACTTGAGAGGTGTGTGGGCAGCTGCTGTGAGCCTCCTTGCTGTTGTTAGTTGACCTGTTTGGTGATAACTTTTAGCTCCATGGTTTTATCTTAGAGCCTTGGATGTCAATTCCCATAGCATAAAGCAGAAACTTACCACAGCAATCTACTTGTCCTCCACTATGGCCTGTTAACATCAGAATTCTTGTTCTGTGGACAAAATGCACAGATAATGGCTGTATGGAAATTCTAAGTAGACATTTTTGAATTTTGGGTTGTGGTAAACCCTAGGTAGAAGGACGTGAAATCATAAAAAAACATGGATATGTATAAAATATGATGATTGCAGTCCTGAAGGATGGAGAGAATGAGATTTCTCACCTTGAGAAAAGTGTGATAATGGCCTCCAGTAGGCCTTCAGGAAAGRGAAGGCTCAAACATCTTCATGAGTYCTCTGATTCTCTCCTGTSACCTTGCTGCCAGCCTGTGTCTTCTGGGAGAGAGATCAAACTTTCTTCTGATATGGACTCTGGAGGGCTGAGGGAGAGCCATACTGAGAGACCACAGCAAGGCTGGGGAAAGTGTGACCCAAGGCTTCCCTAGTAAATCCACACTTGAGCTGTCGTTCTTGTCTCCTAATCACATATAGAACTTCTGCTTCTGTCCTTCCTTGTTTTTTGTGATCATGGAGTCTACTTATTTTRGKAGATGATCAGGAAAATCTCAATATTCAATGGGAAGGAAAAGACAGAAGGCAGAACTTCATGTCTCAGGAAATTTTTAGCTCAGATGCATATCCCTTTTTATATGACTCTTGTATCTCACTATAAAATTGCTATTAAACAAGGCAATGGCTTCTTTCCACATTAAACAAGAACAAATTGGAAAATATTTTCACAAGAGTGACCTACTGATTACCAACCTGAAATGTAGGGTCCAAGTCTATTTTCTAGATTTATTATTTTCTGCCAAAATTGATTTGGACAAAACCCATAGTAATTACCTAATATGTGGGTAGCAATTTTCCATCTCATTACACAACCCTTGTATCTTATTACCCATTTAAATGAATACCTGTTAARTGATCAGATCTGTACAACTCAAACAATTTTTCGATCCATCAAGCCAAAACAAATAGAGGACTTCAATAAAGTCTTTACAACAGAATACCACAATATAATATACAATAAAAAAAGGATTTATCAGTGAARTGCATCAGCTGAATGAATATAAAACTTTATAACAGAATCAAAATTACTTTTTGGGWTGTCACATGACGATACCGTAACACTAATCTTTCACAATCCCAAGGAGCTCTAAGGAGRTATTTTGTATCATCCACATAAGAGCTGTGCATCTCTGGGATGTATCAAAATGGAACACACCTAATACTTACACAGATCTAATACATAATAAGTACTAATAAAAGTGCGTGAAAACTTGTTATTTTCAACTTGTAATTTTTGCACTGCTTTTGTGTAATCAGAGGTACATATTGAAAATACAATAAATATTCATTCCAGAATATGTGTTGTYTTYTAAACAGTTGCTTTTCAAAGCACATATAGTATTGGAAAAGCAAAAAGAGAATTGTAACATTATTCAAACTTAAAATGAACAGTTAAACTTCAAGATTAGGATGATCAGGTCAAATTCAATTCTGCTACAGGTCAGCATACTGGAACCTATTTCTACCCATTTAGAATTTTAAAGCAGAGTAACAGGGTATGTAAACTGAGAGCTTGGTCAGTATATCCACAGAATATAGTTCTGTACCTTTGCTTATTCTTTTGCTGCTTTATTATTTTTATATTCAGAGTATTGYAATCAGTACATATTTTACATATAATTAGAGAAGACATTATAAAAATCCCAAAGTGCTTCAGAGAAAAGACAAGCCACCAGAAATGGATTATGGGTGAGGTAATATTCAGGAAAAAAAATCTTTCCACAAAAAAAATTGTCCTTATCATTTGGAAACAGGAAATGAGCAGCATTCTGTTGTGGAAGCCACCTAATTTTGTAATGTTTGCTCAATTTCTAGACTTTTCAAGTAGTCAAAGTCTGGTTCAGGAATCTGGAAAGTACTGTAAATACTCTTCCCTAGAATCAAGACTGATTTTATTCTGCGAGGTAACATTTATTGAATCTGTTACTCAGTTCATTAGGAACTGTACATACACAGTAATGACTAGAAATTTTCATTAGAAAATAAACTTTTCAAACAGCCTTTTTTTAAATGATACTGTACATAGTTTAGCATTGATATCATACACACAGAATTCCTCTTTATAGATCTTCATATATAAATGTGTGTGTACCCATTGAACATAGCATATCAAAGCAGTCTAGAAGTCTGCTGTCTGCAGAATAATTCCAGTTTCCTTGGAAGGGTTCTAGGCTCAGCTATGTCACSCAGGTGGTTTCAGTGGAATTGGAGCAGAGACGTTAGCTACGTCAGAAAATCTAATCCACCAGTTTAATATKATTAATTTCTGCACTTCATCTAATCTCCTTTGCTTTCCATTATGTTATTTCTCACTGTAATCATAGTGTAGCAGATACAGAAGCATGAACTCCTCTTGTTTCCCCATGATCAAAGAAACCAAATGAGAACAGAGTCAATGGAGAGGTGGAAAATGCAAATTCATGTCTTGGCTGCAGTGAGTTCTTAAATGAATAGAGAGTGTAGYATAATTCAAAGTGAAGAGCCTAAGGATATTGTTAAGGTCTGATTATTGAGAGATGCCTCTGCACAAATTAAGGTGCAAATTAGACCATATGCCAAAGTCAATAATGTGGATTTTATTTAACAGTCARTGTGAGGTAGAGAGATAGAAAGAAATAGGAACGAAAAAAAGAGAAGAGAGAGACAGAGAATGAGATCAAGCAGAAGRTATCACCAGCCATGAATCCAGAAGTATCCCATTGGTATATGGGATAAATTTACCAGTATTCTTCACCCAGACTTCTTGATGGGGGTGATGGGGGGGTCCCATGGTAGTTCAAAACTTTCCAGTATTTACATATTTTAGCAGACAAAGTAAGTCATGCTTATTGGCTACACAGTKCTCTTATTTTACTGGTTAAATGATTCCTTCTCTTCTAATGCTAAATAGTCCCATGCCYAGTGTTTTGAGTTCGTGGGTTGTGATGCCCCCCTGTCAGAATTACCTTTTTCCCAGCCTGAGCTGATTTCAGGGCAGTTGTTGAGTTGGCTTTCCTTGTGGCCATAAATGTTGCATTCTTTGTTGCCATTATCAGTGATATACTCCTCTCCCCCTGCTTTGTTAAGCTCCCCCTTTGTCTAAGACAACCCTGAGACAATAAAATCATGCCTATCTGATCCCAAGTTCCTGTCACATGGCTTAATTTACACTCCAAGTTCCATGAAGTTCCATWTGGGGGGAAGCTTGGGTGGTCACAGATGCCATCTGACTCACACCTTAGGGTGATTGTTTGACTGGTGATATGTGTCTGAGCAGTTGCTCCTTTGCACAGTTTGCCATAGTGGGAATTTTTGTCTGGATGTGTTACCCAGGATGTGCTAACCAGGTCTTGCTTCTGCCAGACCTGGAATTAGTGCCATTCTGCCACTCCATTTTGTGCTTATCTCATGGCAAAGTCCTTATTTGGCCTTTGCAGTATTTGAGACAGACAACTGTGCTCTTTAAGCTGTAGTACTACACGTTAAAATGTTGGAGAAAACAGACGTAAGACACAGTTCATATGAACTTTATTTGTAGAAAAAAAATGCAACTTTTATAACAGAACAAAAAATGTATATCTAACCTAGAAAATGAGGAGAGTATCTGTATTTAAAGCAAAACCCAAAATATGACCCTGTGCAACAATTATAATTATGTATTATAGGTGTTACAAGCCCTTTTAAAGTGCATTTTCCCTTGGAATTATCTAGGCATTTATGACTTTTGTTATTAATTAATGGCCTGAATAATTATTATTAGAAAGACAAAAACAATACAGCCTTTGTGGGAAGTTTTTCTTACTATCTTTCTCTTTAAATTTCCTTAGAATTTTATTGCTGAAATGGAACTTTTTTRCTTTTTTGTTCCAAATGAAGTATTTTAAAGCACGGAAGCCTTGTTTTCAGAGTTAGCTGAGTTTTTATTGCCTTGTGATAAATCTCAAGAAGCAAGGAATAGTTACGGAAACACTGAGATGTTCGTGGCTACATAATACAGTTACTAGGCACTTTACTGTGCATGTGTGCACACACATACTTTAAAATAAATGTAGTCAAGCAGAATAAAATTTTCTAAGAGAAAAAGTTGAGCTAAGCTTTTTAATACAAAAAAAAAAAAAATCAGCTTGATTAAGGTACCAGACCATCCACTGCTGGAAGAGAAATCCTGGTACCATATGTGATGCATCTTTAAAATCCACAGGCTGAATGAAACATTGCAAGGTGGAACTCWATTGACTGGGTAACGAAAAAAACCCCAAACAACAAAACATTGACACAATAAAATAAAGTTAAAAGAGATTTATTAAYTAATGAATTTACATTCTTCATAAACAAAATTTGAATGTTCCTGTTCAGAAGTCTTCAGCATGTTCACATTAAGTGTTTGAATAACAAAGCTACTTTCATACATGATTAACTCAACACTTCTTTATTAAAGCAATCCAGACATATGCATAACATTTAAAACTGCTTAAAACCCTTATTGAGTTGTGGCCTACCTAGCTGATGTGAAGTTCTTTCTTGTTATTATGAGTCTTTCTATGAACTGGAAAGACCTCTTTGTTTGTGCAYGGTTGTATCTAGGTAGAACACCACAACATGTCCCTAAATAACTATCACACCATAAAACTAATATAGAAATTAATCTTTGGCTTCACAAATTGCATTGCTTTTGATTTTGTCAGCAGTTTTCATTTCACTTTGATACCACTGCTGTATGTCAATCATAGTATTCTCATAGCAGAATGCTGTGAGAAAACCACCTAATTGCTGTATGCTTGATAKACAGCAATTTTATTTGACTTCAGTATACCTGTTTGTTTGCCTGGAGAAGAGCAATTTATTTGATTAAAGAGTTGCATCATTAATGTTACATGAAACCAGCACACTTATAAAAATATTTATTTTGTCCCAGAAAAGAGAGATGTGTTTGTATTGTATCAATTGCAAAACCTCACTCATTTGTGGCATGGTCTCATGTCCTCTGTGGGCTGCAGATGTGTCTCTGCTCCACCAGACCTCATGGGCTGCAGGGACACAGCTGCCTCAACATGATCTTCATCACAGGCTGCAGGGGAATCTCTGCTCAGCTACTTGGAGCACCTCCTTCCCCTCCTTATTCACTGACCTGGGTGCCTGGAGAGCTGTCCCCCTGGCATATTCTCAGTTCTCCTTTCTCTGGCTGCAATTTTCTCCTGCACAATAGCCTTTTCTCCATCTTAAATATGTTATCCCAGAGGCTGATGGCATCACATCCACTTGGCTTTGTCCATTCTCAGGTCCATCTTGGAACTGTCTGGTTCTGGCTCTATCAAACATAGAGCTTTTGGAAGCTTCTCACAGAAGCCACCACTCTAACTCCTTTGCTACCAAAGCCTTACCACAAAAAAATATTTTGCAAAACCAAAGAGTGTAGAGGAACAGTGGCCATTATGCAGGCTATATCCTTTTGCTACGGAAATTACTTAGAGGAGCAGGAAAGTCTATAGCTGAAATAGCTGATTTATTGTCACTGTAGAAGGGTTGAAGGAAGAAACCGGGCTGTTCACCAAAACAGACAAATTTTCCCTTTTCCTGCCTGTATAGCAGTGTTTTTATATTTTACTTTCAAAGCTCTTTGCAACTCATCTCCGTTAGTCTCAGACTGTCCTCTTCATGATTATAAACTAGATCCTGAGCTCCACACATTCTATTTCATAAGCTTCTTGCATAGGACCTTCTTTGGGAGCAGCACTGTAGGCACTGCTCATATGCATACACAGCAAACACTTATCATCTAATTAATTACTGCAACAAAACTGCTTTTTGAAGCACACACATGAAATAACTCCAATCACACTTTATTAGATAAGTGAGTTCTTACTCTCCTCTGTTGCTGGACAGATACTTGAGAGCATTTGATATGTGATAGCCTGATATAGGGAAGTGTTGGATTAGCTATGCTGTGACTGCTTAAAAGCATAGGGTTTCAAGCATTCATTTAGACTACTTGTGCCTGAGGCTGTCACACACACTGAGAAAAATTATCTATACCAACCATATCATCCCCATCTTATTAAAAGAGTTACTAGTGTAGCTGTCAATCAAAGACAACATCATGCCTCTGGCTGATTTACGAGTTCAAGTTATTTCACTTTAGACTAGCCAAAATTTTAAAAGACAAAATGGCATAGGAGTGTTCACTAGGGATGCAATTAAAATTGAATTAATGTTTAATTATGTGCATTTTTGGAACAGAAGAAATACAAGTGTTTTCAAGTAAAAAAATGTATAGCTTCACTAACTGGCAAAGTTAATTARAGTACATTTTATCTTACTTCTTCAGGCCATTTTTATATTAACAACAATTATCTTCTGAACCCCTCTTCCAGTCCTGAAAGGAGTATATTTAATCATCAAGTGTCACATCCT
>CADDXX010000762.1:170634-190364 GCA_902810485.1 Alauda arvensis
AAAAAAAAAAAAAAAAAGAGAGAGGGAGAGAAAAAAAAGAAGAGTAGTTACCAGGTAATATCATCCCATCTACTAGGGAATTTCCTAAATTAAAGTGTAGTCGGTGAGCTGTGTGAGAAGACAAACTCATGGAATCATAGACTTATAGAATGGTTTGGTTTGGAAGGCACCTTAAAGATCATSTGGTTYAACTCTGTCATGGGTRGGCACACCTTCCACTAGACCATGTGGTGGTCAGAGCCTCATGCAGCCTGGCCTTGAACACCTCAGGATGGAGAGTCTACAACCTCAATCAAGACTCAGAACAGTACAGAAATAAGAAATTAAGAAAAAAAGAAGGTCTATGAACTAGATAGATCAAAAAAGAATAGGGAAAATATTTCAATTAGAGCAATTGTGACCAGAAAAGAAATATTTTGATCAGTGGAGTGTCTTGTAAGTAACCTTATACACTGTTGTGTAAGTAATGTCAGCTCAAGTTAGACAGTCCCCCAGGCAGYTTACTCTAAAGTGAAATGTTGCCTTCTAGTGAATGATAAGAAAATTCACAAATAATTAATCTGGTAACATTGTAACTAGTATCTGGCTTAAATAACTTCCAGTTAAGCTTTTAAACAGTAATGTGCTTAACATAATTGATGTGGTTTTTAAATTATAATTTWATGAAAAATGAAATTAACAAGGAGGGTAAAAGTCACGACCAACCTAATAAGCAGATGGCAGTGAGGTTCCAGCCCTCAAACCTTTAATATATTTAATGCTAATCAAACCTTTCTCATCCAAAGTTGCTTATTTATTTATGGTATGTAGGAACTCCAAAAATCTCCTGTCATTTACTAGGAATAATGGTTCTGCAACCCTGTAATTTCTTTAAAAAAAAATTTCTGCCTCTTCCAGCTGCATGACAAAATTAAACTTGCCAGTTAGAATTCTGCAATTGGCTTAGCAGTACTCTGCTTATGTAAATGTCTGGTTGGGTRATATCTTTTCAAGAGAAGGTTGGTGGCTTCTTCGGTATTTTTGTGAGGAGACAAAACATGAATTGACAGGAATAATGAGGATATTGGAGTTTTCACTTTTTGAACTTGTGGAGTAAAGGTGATCTTGCAAATCCCATTCAAGTATAGTCTCATTTATTCTTACCAAACTGCCTTGTTAGAGAGCTTCTCTCTATGTTTTTCTGACACAGAAATATAAGATCAGTCAATGGGAGCTATGCATTTTTTCAATTAATTGAGAGGGAGGCATTTTTTYACCTGCAAGAAAATACAAAGATTTTTATATTCATATAGGAAAAAATATGCAGTCTCTCTACAAGTATGCAGTCAACCTAACAAGAGAGACAAGGATTGAGAAACCTTGTTGAGTCTGGGTTTTTGCATGGGGTTTTGCAGATACCTGAATGTGAGCCTAATTTTTCACTCACTTGAACCTAAGAGAAAAGTATTACTGTAGCTGACGCTCAAGCAATATGTTGAAACACAATGGGTATTACCTCAAAATTACATTATACATAGTTATTTCACATTTGTTTAAAAACAGTGAAAATAGCTTAAGACTTTGAAGATTAAGCTCTCACATTTTTGCTAAGAGACTTGAATGATTGCACATATTTTTCCCTAAATATGTCTTATTCCTTAGTTGTGTGCAGCCCTATGGAAAAACTTGTATCCCATTCTCAAAGAGAATATTTCCCAGTATGGAACATATTCTGATAAAAAGATTGTCTTATAAAAAATTTTGAAAGAGAAGTCATTTTATAAATTTAGATTTCTTTTTCAGTTGTTATTAACATACTGGTTTTTATCTTTGCAATATCATTCAAGAGACATGGRAAAAAACCCATCAAAAATATTAAAGAAAAGTGAAAAGGAATGTTTTCTKGCCAGAATAGCTCATTTTGCCATGTTAGCACTTTTTCATTAATTTAAAGATAAACCAGATGGAAAAAATTGTGTGACTCCTATTTAGAGATATTTAGACATATTTACAAAGYATTTTAGCATTTGTCCAGCTGGTGATTTTGTCTGTGACTGTGTGTAAAGATCTCCTGTATTTTCTAYCTTGTATTCTACGATGTGTGTGAACAAGCAACTTCATTTCTCAATAAGAGAAATAAAGAAGATGTAACATGAAGTCCAAGTAAGTGGATCATAAATTCTGTGAAACAACTGTAGTGCAAGATTGCTTGTCTTTTTTCTTTCTTTTTCCCCAAAGGAAGGTAATTAAAAGGACCTTTCTTGCTTTATAGTGCATTTTTTTTCTTATTAGGYTGTGAAATTGAGCAAGTATTATGCCCATAATGGCTGGCTTTGGCTTTGTTTTATTTTGCAAATTTGTCAAAAAAGGCTCGATTTTAAATTATCCTCAGAGTCACCTTAGATTAGCTGCCTTTCTCCATCAACTCAGACCAATAATGTCTTTAGCTTGTAAAGAAAAGAACATTTATGAGGAGGGAAGGATCATTTATTCTGKGAGATATTTTTAGAGAGGTTTAACACAAATCCTGTAGCACACGTACTAAGTAGCAGAGGGTATGAGAAACTTCATTCCTGTGCATTTTTCTGACAGTTTTCTGGTTTAGGATCTACCAGTCATAATCACTGGAAGACAAGACAGCTGGTTTCCAGGCACCGTTTTCAAGGGTTACTCCTCAGGTAGGATAGGGYTGTGGAGAACTTGAGTTGCACCTCAGACTGCTACCTTGGAGTATTCATGTCTTTTACACAACTAAAAGTGGAAAGGCTGATTCTCATCCAAGCTGCTGCTAATATTTCAGAACATTGAATTTTATAGTGCATAAAGAGCCAGAAAATTCAGTAATCTTCACAGATGAAGAGGGCTAGTTTAGACTTCCTGTTTTCACTCAGGCCTGCAGATCTGGCAAGAGATCAATGTCAGCGTAAACTGAAGTTCTTTGTCTATACTCAGAAACAATCAACTCTGAGGTTGGATATGGTATTCCCAGGTCTATATCTTTGGATATGTATTTAATGGATAACAGAATCACAGAATCACTAGGTTGGAAGAGACCTCCCAGACCACTGAGTCCAACCTACCCCTAAYACCTCAACTAAACCATGGCACCGAGTGCCACATCCAGACTTTTTTTAAACACATCCATGGGTGATGACTCCACCACCTCCCTGGGCAGACAATTCCAGTACTATGTTATTCTTTCTGTAAAAAACTTATTCCTAATATCAACCTGTATTTCCCTTGGCTCAGCTTGAGACTGAAGGAAAGTTGCAGGAATACTGCCTAAAGACGGAAAGATATGTTCAGCCGCTGATAGTCCTCAGAAAGAACCAAGCAAAACCTAAAGACATGCCTTCTTCTGCACAGCAGTCTGAGTATTGTCTTCTAGTTGCATGGCCTAGATAATCTGATTTTTTTTTCTATTGTTTTATCTGAAGTTTTCATATTATCTAATAATCATTTTTTGAGGCTTGAAACCTGTGAAGGTAAAAGCAGTGACAAACTGTTACTCCTGTTTTYTCAACAGGAAAACTGTTTTAGGAAACTGAATTTTCATGTTAATACTAAGCTAATAATGTTAGTCAAACATTGGTCTTCTAATTCCTTCTCCTGTATGTAATCCATTAAGACATTATTGTTCAAATTGGGAAGGACTGAACATGAAAAAGAGGGTGCTTGGTGCTTCCCACCATAAGACCTGCACATTTCTGTAATGAATGTTTTTCAAAGTCAAAGGCAGGTCAAAGGCAGCCTTTAAGGATTCTACTATAATATTTTATGTCCTGAAAATAAGGTCCAAGGCAAAATATTGACAAATACAGTGTAAGTTACACAACTTTTCAGAAAGCTTTCTCTTCAAAGYGACTGGATTATTTGATTGTCTTCCAGGATCCTGAGAATTAATTAATATTTGATTGGCTCTTTGRAGAAATAATGTACTCTTCCATAGACCCATTAAAGATTCCCAGCAAAATACAAGTTATTTGTTTTAATGAGAGAAAGCGATTACTGCTCCTTCATGTAGGCAGTTTCAAGGCTGAAACTTAAGTCTTTCTTGATTGCATTCCAGGCAAAACAAGATGAAATTAGTGCAAATATACTGTTTGACATTTTGGTGTCCTGTGGCAAAACATGATCTCCAAGTTCAGACCTGCTGTCACTCCTGTCAGGGGATGGGTAGTGAAGCAATAAATTCCTGTTCTGACAGGGAGTACTCTGAGAGCAGATGCAGTTCTGCAGTGCTGTGTTACCATGTTTGGTGTAACTTGGGAGCTTGAAGTTTTTGAAAGGTCATTTATCGTACATTAATGTTCTAAAAGGTTTTTCTGGTTATGTTATCAATAACCTCAGAAAAGYTTGCAGGCCTGAAATAGCTACTCACATACATGTGTCCAGCATTGATTCTACTAAGTGTCAGAAAGAAAAAAGCCAGGCCCATATATTAGTTAAAATGCTCTACACCGGGAAAAAAGTGCTTAACTGCACCTTGTGGAAGACATCTTTTCTCTGTCCTCCTTTTTCCACATTAAATTCTCCTTTCATAAAAATACTGATTTTGAAATCTCACTTTAGTTGGAAATCTCACTTTAGTAATGGCAGGTTTCTTTGTTTTTTAAGGGGTGATTTTTGTAGACAGCAGACTACCAGTTAGTTCTTAAAAGGACACTAATGGTATTTAGTTCCTCCCCTAGAACTAGAATTGTTTTTAATAACACTCAGCAAATATAGTAGSTGCATTTATTTTTGCTTCCTTCGTATGAGGTAAGTTATGGGTTGTCTGTAAAATCATATGGCCAGTGGCCAGGTGTGACTACATTAAAAGGGTGAAGGAGGGGGAAATGCACCAAGAAAACATTTCTACCAGAGTGGCAGATGTGATGTTTCCTGAATGATGAAAAATAACTGTAAAATATAGTGCCAGTTAAAAGCCYGAAATTGATTTAAAATCAAAACCACCTTGATTTATATCTTGGGTAAACACAGGGCTTGAGAAAGTTTCTGATAAGATTGTCAAATATTGAACATTTTAATTTTAAACTGAACATCTCATGTACAAAAGACCTTGATTAAAAATACAGAAATGTGTTTGTCTAAGCGGGAAAACCTGTCTGTCAATGAGGTGGTAAATGAAAATTGTCAGGAAACATGAACTTGACAACTGCTTTCTTGACCTGTCTCGTTAATGACAGCCAAAAAACGCTGTATGGATTCAGCTGACAGAAATAAGACAGAAGTATATCCATGAGAAAGTCAAGAGATACYCTGAACCTAATGTGAATCATAGCATAATTGTGAAGATGATTATTCTCTTTGGCTGCAAGAACTTCCATATGTCCACAGATTACTTACATGTCTCAGGAATTATCTGATAAGAGAAACTTGAAACAAAAAATTCTCATTCTTTACAGCACCCAAAAGCAAATATTTTATGGTTTATATCCAATTACTACATAGAAAGCATTCTTAGGGTAACACTCTTTTGAGATGCTCTTGTACTTTGTGAAGAGGAACTTTCTATATACTTCTTGGAGTAATTCTGGAAGTTATTCAAAGTAAGCCTATCTTTAGTTTACCAAAATTCTCACATTGATTTAATTATTGTGCTGTGCAAATTCCCTGTTAAGAATATCTTGTGAAGGGAGAAWAAGATTTGAATATAAACTGGAAATAAACATGCCAAATTGGAATATATATGTGTACAGCAATACGTTTTTCCTGTCTCCAGAGAAAATGATGGGTTAAGCTTTGCAGGGATGTTTGCAAATCTCAAATAGTTAGCTTTACAGGCTAACTGAAATTAAAGCTCTAGAGAGTAAAATGCAAATAATTTGATGAAGGATAGCAATTAGCTCTCCTGTGTCTGAATATTGTTCAGCATGGAGAGTTCAAAGAAAWTCATTGTGCATTCCATATTTGACCTATCACATGGAAAAGATTCAACACAGGATTGAAGGCTGTATTATGATAGGAATTTTATGGTATGGTATGACATGATAGGTAGAAGTGAAAAATTTACCCCAATTTCTAATAAGCCTTCTTCAGGAACYCCATTACTGTTTAAAAGAGCAATATTAAAAAGCATTACTAAGCTGAAAATTTAGGTGTTAGAAAATTTATAAATCTATTTAAAAATTTAGAGCTAGAGAAAGTAAATGTTAACATATTTTTGTTGTTCTAAAACTCAAACTAAGTGGAGGTGACTGCCTATGCAATATYATTTATAATATAGGCTTGATTTTGCTGGTATGGACAATATCAGACCACGCCTATGCACTTTCAGTCTTTCATTCTATTCTTCTTAAAAGCCATCAAAATGGTGTAGTTAAGATCTTACCTACAAATATTTGCAGTATTTTTATGCAAATTACTTTATTCCTATAAACAGACTCTTCACTGGCGATCCATAAAGAAGAAACATACAATATTGAAATGGGTGATTTTTAATTAAAAAAAAAATTCTCTTGAGCAGAGTTAAAAGAGAAGAATTGCTTTAGAGTAGCTTGATAAGGGGGAAATCATAGAGACTTCATTGTGCTTGCAATTTTTGTTAATAGTAGTGGATCTTATTTTTGTTAATATTAATTACCAGTAATTGGGTGTCAAGCTGAAGTCAGTCTCTTCAGCTTCCAGTGCAACTGCTAGAGAAAGATAAGGACTATCAGATGACAGTTCATATTACTAAAACTGTTGCTGAATATAGCGGCACCCATTTTGCCAGCATGCTTATTTCTCTGTATTGGCAAGGCTTGAGCAAGATGCCTGACTCTTACAGGACAAGCTGAGTGATGTTTCATGTCACAAGTGGTGAATGAAAGTGATGTGGGCTGTATTCAACTACACACAAGGGGTGGCTGACACAGCTRTGTGGCAACAAGGCATAGAGATTTGAGAAATGTAGAATCACTGTTTTACACCCGGACTCCCTATGGCAAAGTTGTTGTGATCTCTAACATAGAACACTCAAATAGGCAGTTTGCAAATATTTTTTTATGATTAGGTTACACACTGAAGATATAAGGGGCTCTGAATTCCTGATAATTTTCTTKAACAGGAAAGCTATGGCAGCTACATAGTAGGGAGACAGAAAACCATCTTTACCATGGTGAAAGGGAGTTACTAGTACCTTAGAGTCTGATGATTCTATGATTTGTTCAGGAGCTTCTATACATGAAAAATCAAACAGGCATTCAATATAAAACAAAGAGAGGAGTTGATAGAATTGTTATGCAATAAAATATTAACAATATTTCTAATCTTGGTACATTGCTGAGTCAGCGTGACACAGGTCTAGTCATTTGAATTTCTACTTACTGTAAAGCCAAATTGGAAGTAAATGCAAATATTCATATTTCATGTGTATATAAGAAYTTCCCTATTCTATGCATGTAACAATACATAATTTACAGCAGGATTGAAGAAAAGTTGTCAGTATTACATAGAATGCTTTATATTTACTGATATTTCTRTTGGAGTCAGAATATATTTGAGCTCTTTGCTTTTCTTCCATAAAATAAATATTCTTCTTCTGGTGTTATCTTTTGGTTTTCCRTTTCCTGACACTGTTTTTTCTTCTTCTGGTAATCTCCAGCCTGATTAAATGAAATATTACAATGCTTGCATTATTATCAGGAACCAGAAAGCATCATTTAGAACCACAGTTAGAGGTGTTGATAAATGATGGGGATTTTTGCTTTATTAAAGAAATACTTATTTAAGAGCAGTAACCTTTTCATGCTAGTGGAGAATTTCAAAGGAATTATCTTCACTCATGCTCAAGCCTTATTCTGCTGAACATATATAGCTTTGTAAGTCCAAAACATTCTTCATAGMCAAATTTTGCTTTTCAAGCCCACACATTTCACATGCTTCTTAATGATTCATTTGTTCCTACATTGTCTGTTTTGGTAATGGACCTGCCATCTGATTCAGCATGGTAGGTCTTTGCTGCCAAATCATTCCACATTTGATTGTTGACTTGTTGTACTTCAGGCCCTATGCTCTTTCTTGTTCTTCCACCTAGTATTTCTCCAGGCTTTTGCATTTTTCCTGCATAATTTCCTGCTGTGAGGAAGTCTGCTAAGCTCTGGCTGCAGCTGTGCTTGTTGGTGACTGTTTGTTGCACAGCTGTGAGGAATTAGATTTCTCATATGAAGGAAAATGTCCTCTTTCAAATTCCTGGGTTATGAGAATCTGCCAAAGAGTGGAAGCATCACTACTGAATTTGCAAGAAGTGAAAAGCATATTCATTTCCCTTTAATTTTTTTWAATAATGTATGTTAAAGTGAAGAGATGTCAAAATATATRTGTGAGGAACTGCATTCATTTTTATTCTTTTGAAATGAATGTGATGGTTTATTTCATTTAATATTTTGGATTTTTAAGAAAGACCTGACCTTGCAAGTTGCCWATGGCAGCAGATTCCTGGCCTCATGTGGAGACACAACATCAGCAGAAGTCTACCCAGTTGATTTATTGCAGAAAGGCTCATCATCATAATCAAATCTTCAAGCCAAGTTTGTGATTTTTTTCTTTCTTTGATAAAGAACCRAGCATATAATTTTTTCAGAACAAATAGTGTGAATAATTGCAGAAGATTTTCATGAGCAAATCCTGCATTTCCATTTTGGAAAATGGCACAATGTTATAGGTATTAAACATGCTAATCTGAGCAGACTATGTTCAGAAGGAATAGATTGTCTTTATATATTGTTCTCCACTTTGTCTAGCATTGCCTTTACCATACATTAAACAAGCATTCTGTTTTCCTCCTTATCTCTTTAATATCATGCAGATTGCTGAATTGCCCAAATGTTCTTCTATTACATCTCATTTACATCTATTCTTGGCAGATTTCTCACTGTTTTCAGAACTRGTAATGTAATGAAAATTACATGAGTCATGAGAAACTGGAATGGAAGATAAAGGCAAAATGATAAAGTAAACAAAGATGAGAAAAAGCAGGGAGGGGAAGTGGGGTTTTGGTTAGAGATATGAAAAGATATATAAAAGTTCAAAATTTATCAAATAAAATGCAGTAGAGTAGGTGACCTAAAGCSATCAAGTGGGTTATTTCTTCTTGTTCATCTGTTCGTCTGTACATGGACTTGAAAGCAAAATAAATCCTCAGCAAGCAGAGATGAATGTCTGCTCTTTGATGGCAGGTGTCTGTGCTGCTCTGTTCAGGAGGGACATGGCTGCACACTTGCTAGTATTCGACTGTGCTGGCATAGAGCAAGCAGCAAGAATACCAGCAAAATTGTTTGTTCACATGTGGGATTGATTTAARCCATTCAGGAAGTAGTGAAATCAGTGCAGATTTCTAGAAAGATACTTCACCATCTTTTCCTCATACAATRTTTTTAAAAATTTCCTAAACTTTGAAAAGTGTACAAAGTGGATGATAATCCAAAAGCCTTGTGTCTTGCCTGTGATGGGGACTGACAGCAGATAACTTGCAAAGAATGAACACAGAACACAGAAAAATTGTCTTGGGGCTTTACTGAACGCCAGAAAAGTGGCATTGTTTTTCAAAAATTAATCTGTGATTAGTGTACACCTCAGTTGGTAACAYTGGGCTGGCATCTGATTCAAACTATGTTGGGAGCTCTCTTGATCAGCCACAACTTAATTGTTAGGATTAAATTAATGAACTTAAATGATGAAACTAAAGTACTAATCAGTTTTGTATATTGATCCATTAAAAAAATAGCAGAGTTTGTATTTTTCCCAGATAGCATGGATCTGGCAAATATCTCCATTTAGTCTTCTGAACAATGTTAATTTTTCATTATTCTTCTTTGYACAGATCTGTTAGTCATTTATTTGCCTCTTACTATCAACTGAATATCACACTAAGTACTGTGACTAACATACAGCAAGAAAACACTTTTGATGTTCCTCTAGTACATTTTATTTCTATTTATTCAAAGTCCATTGAACTTCTCTTTAAAGCCTGAATTTCAGTATTTCATAAATTTTTATTTTTGCTGAGAGATTTTAACATTTTCATAAAAATAAATCCCAAGCCATTTCTTTCTGGGGACCATTGGTAATTTAAAGAAGTAATTTGCATATTTAACCTCATCATGTGAAATCTGATCCAACAGAGCAGTGGAATCCTTAACTAGAAATCCAGCAAGCTGGATGTTATCCAAACAAGTCTAAATCTATTCCACATCAATATTTTTTCTATTAAAAGCTTTCTGGAAATCAAGGGATTATATCTAGGTTTTGGGGTGTAATTCTATTTGAATTACTACTTCTCAATAGCTTACTTACTTGCCATAAACTTTTAAAAATAATTGCAGAATTCAGAGATACAATCAGATCTGATGTTTTTAAGTATAGGCCTCAAAGATCATSTACCATAGTGAATCATCTTTATTAATGGCTACATTTCTTGTCTGCCTCCTTTGCAAATCAGATGAATCCTACTGAGAGTGCCAAATGTGAATGCTAAATTGCATTCTTTCTTCTCCGTATGTGCCCAGCAYTGATGCTGCTGCATGGGATCCTTGTTCAGTAGGAATGACTATCTGTAGATAAGCCATGCGGCTAAAGTGTGAAAAATACATAGTGCAATTTTGCTAGGATAATTTCCAGAATTACATTACTTCTGACACTGACCATGGAAATCCTAATGGTTGAATTCATACTGCTGTTGTCTTGTTTGCAGCCACTATAATTAAAAACAAAAATCAAGTTAAACCAAGCAAAAGTTACAAACCCAGACTTGTATTCTTTTTGCAGTGTCATGACATAGGAGAGAAAACGTAGATATTCAATTCTGTTCTGAAGTTACTAGAGTTACTAGAATTTTGTTTTAACAGTATTTCATTAATAAGGCACCAAGGAGYTCAGCAATACAAATGATAGAACAGTTCCCCATTCTATTTTTAGCCTTAAAATATTGTAGTCATATTTTATCATAACTAATTCCACAGCTGAATCACAGATAGCAAAGACAAAAAGGGCTTTAGAAGAACGGGATCTTTTGGTTTTCTCTTGATGACTGTTGTGGGGACAGCCCTTGTGAGGATGGTTTCACATTTTTTTTCCCTCAAGAATGGCAGGTTTTCCTTTYACATATCTTTCTCTGATCTGTTKTTTTTTCTTATTAAAATGAATTTAGCCCCAAGAAAACAAAGTGAACTTGGATCATATGGTATAAACTTTTGATCCAGAACTGGAACTGTCCCTGTAATTTTTGCTGACATGGAACTAAACAGGAATATTTTCAGTTGCAGATGATGCTAGAACTAAAGAGATATTGTTCTAGTTTAACTTCTTCAGTATTTTTCTGACAACTAGTGTTCAAGTTTATTCCTGTGAACACAGTTTACACAAGATAAGTGAATGACAAAGYTATGGCTAAGGCTGTAAAACAAGTTACTAGGAAGTCACGTATTGTGAGTTCAAGTTGTGTGTTGTGGGTTCATAATGCATCTGCAATAACACAGTATTTACAGGTTTCTGCAGCAGAGAAACACTGAGCTAGTTTGATATCAAGCAGGTAACTTGCTTCATGCTCACTGTTGTGTTGGGTGATGGGCCCAGCACAGCTATTTTGTGGGGTGGCATCCTCAGGAGACACCACTGTGAGCACGGCTGTGGAACAGCTGACAGCACTAGCTCACAGTAGAGCTTCTCTGAAGATGTCATTCTGTAGCCTGCTTCCTCAACCATCATTCCATCAGCTTCTTGATAGTGAAATGGAAAAGCTGGGGAAATATCTCTATGGAATGAAAGCCATTAAGGCTTTTTGCTTTCTAGTTTTGTTTTCTTCTCCTATGATAAATTCAATATCCAAAGTAGAGTCATTGACTGTGGGATGCTGTCTGGCAGAAAAGAATCCAGCCCCTCAAACCCCAGTGCAGCAAACTGAGATAGAGTGTTTCTTAGCAAGGGGGACTGTCATCTTTAAAGAGAGATGCTTATTGCCTATGTTGCTAAGTAACCTGAAATCATTACATCTTCTCAGTACTACCTTGAGTAGAGGATAAAGAAAACTGTTTTCTTGGCAAAGTTCTGTGTGAGACAAGGGCATGCTGATAAAATCCATGGTTGGGTGGAAAGGAAAAYACTGACTGTGATTTTAATTTTAAAAGCAGCTCTATGGATAATGATGGTAACTACTTTCCTGTGACTTATAGTAAAAGCAGAAACATCAATCACTTGACAAAATTACTCCCTCTACTTTCATTTTTTTCTATTTATTCAATAGTATTTTGCAGTTACAATACATCAACAAATCAAAATAGCCTTTGTGGTTCCTACTGCAATTTGGGGAGGATCTACAGAAACCMAATTTTTTATGCTGTTCCAATTTATACTGTCTGCACTGAAGAATTTATTTATAAGRAATTTATGACCAGAATAACTCCCAAGTAGTACAGGTTATTATGAGTATGTGTAAATTAACATGAACAAAGAAGATGTTTCATCAGTCCTTAGAAAGATAAGTAGCAGAATTTCAAACAGCTTTTCATGTTAGTACAGTAACAGATAATTTGAAGGTGGTTTCATGTTTCCTAATATCCTTTAAAACAACTGCCTTTTCAAATTAATTTTTTCTTGTTCACATTTCTCTGTTTGACTTAAATTAGATTTTTGTTATTTAAATGTGAACAGTGATGCACTCCGGTTAAAAATGAAACTTCTGGGTTACATACTTTTAACAGTAGAATACTAATAAATCCAACATTTTAGAGATTTTTCACTGCAGGATTTTGATAAATTTCAAGCCATGTTAGGAACAAAATCTTAGCCTGGGAGGAAGATTTGAAACAGGAAATGAACACCTGGGGAAGTATTTGAACCAGGCTTTTATGATTATTGGTGCTCAGCAAATTCTAACAAGCATAAGACAAAGCCACCATCCATTTTTAAACAAAGCACAACCTGAACCTCCTGGGAAAAGATGAGAGGACCTGRTCTGACATATGCTGGTAAGAACTGCAAGCATCAAAAAGTACATAAAGCACAGACAGGAAGTTGTTGATAGCTTTGGTGAAGTCCTTCATATAATCTTTGTGACAGAAGATGAATGGACTGTTCACCTCTGGGACAATTGGACATTCATTGCTTTAATATGGAAACTGGTACATGGATATTGCAGCAAGCACTAAATCGAGGCACACAGATCATGAAGGTGAATTCAGAAAAAGGAGTCATGAGCTGAGGAAAAGCCAGACAGTGCTTTTCAAGGGACATTTATCCTAGCAATGAGGGAGAACTGAAGACCCAGTTCATCCCATCATCTATGTATTTAAACAATCTTCACCTACTCAAAGGGAGAAATTAAAAGAGYTATGACTGCAAGAGTTATATTAGAACATTCTTGGATTTGGTCACATTGGAGAAAGAGAAATAAAAAAGATAAGAGAAACCACTCACATTTTAGTCAAGGCAAGGAGCATGAATATATGAAAATATAGTTATTAACCTCAGTGGAGGAAATATGGTGAGAAATTTTTGATGCCAAATAATTTTTATGCTTTATTAATTAGCAATGTCTGATAGAAAACTTACACATTTATAAACATTTATACTTCAAGGATTTTCCTTAAACTGCCATCTTAGCTATGCTCACTTTTTGTTTTAGAAAAATCTAAGTAATTTTTGGGATAAAAATACAACTGGTTTACATAAATTAGCTTTTATTCCAGAGAAGAGCAGATAAGCATGACCAGAAAACCACAAGGAGTAGTTTGAACCAGAATAGTTTGGTTAATGATAAACTACTATAAAGATAAAACTAAAGATAAACTAAWATACTACTGTAGGTAGTATCCACAGAATAGAAATGGTGTAGCTGGAACAGGAGACAATATATTCAAGTGCATTTCTCTCACATGCACTGCAATGATTTAAGATGCAAGAAAGGGAAAAAATACTTGTCAGTGGGAAGATTAAAAAAATTACATATGTAATGARCTATGGTTAAAGGACACATCTACARTGATGTCCAGTTTGTGTAAGGGCTAAGGTAACTGAAAATAAGGACTGAGAAACTGAGGTTAGTACTTTTGGATATCCAATTCCTGAAGCAGGAAAATAGTGTACACAAAAAATAGGTTGTCCACAGATGCTTTAAAGGCGGATATTTGATTTTTTTTCAAATAACACAAACATATCTTATACTTGGTAACATAAGCTAAGTATCAGTATGGCCCCACAGAGAAGAAACTTCAGAAGTAATATGTGGTTATAAAAAGATTCTTCCTTGAAATATGTTGAAATGCACACAGTAATTACAGCTGCCAAAAGGAAGCTGGAGTATCCCCTTTCCTATGAATACAAATTTTATTTCTCTGTATAACTTATGACTTGTTATACATATTTCCAGATATTTTGAGATATTAATTTCAGTGCACTTTGCTGATTGCAGCTGCTGACTGAAGTATTTGTCAAGTTTTAATAGAGTGCAGGGCAGATCTAGGCAATCAATGTATTGATCTGATTTTTTGAAAGACTACTTCTAAGCAAAATGTGGACTATATTAGCCAGAGTAGAAGTGTCAGAGGGCATGAAGGATTTTAAACCACAACAGAGAGAGAATATTTCCAGACACTCTCCCAGACAGGTAGGGAGCTTTCCAAGGTAGATATTTGTTGCAAGCAGGATAGAGATTCAGAAAATGTGACAGAAGACATACCACCTCTGTTTGGACCTGAAAAATGTGAGAGTAGGATAACTGACACACCAGATTCATTGGAGTTAGCTCTGGCCTACCTGATAGCAATATCTGTCTGGAAGGTTTAATTCAGAATGTGTGAATATAARCGACTTGCACTGAAGATTAGTTTCATGGCAACAATCAGAGACTGGATAAGGGTTCACATTTGATACAAGAATCACTAATGAACCAAAGGCATTAATCTTTTTTGTGGGCTGAGTAGCATTGAGTGGGAGACTAGTAAGTTTTATRTGAAATGTATGATTCAATGTACTTAAACTACAACGTATTTGAACACGGTCCTTCCTTGAACACGGTCCTTCCAGGAAGAAGATAATGGTTTTTCTTCACAGTAAACTAATCCCTGGAGAATAGTTTAGTTAAGGACTAAGTCAGTCAATAGGTGAAGACAGCCAGATCCCTAATTTTACATTGTCAAAACAAATGATTTTAACTCCTGCCAGAAGTAGTTCTTGTGTTTCAAGGGAAAACCYGGGGCAAAGCAACAGTGCAAGCCATGCCAGAGGTCAATTGGATATACAYTGTCAGTCTACTAAGGGCTTGTGTTTCAGTGCCTGGAAGAGTATTTCACATAAATGTGGCAGGAAAAGTGTAACAAACTTTGCTTGGGGAAGGATGTTTGTCACTAACGAGCTCAGTTKTAGGAAAAAAGTGCAGGAGCAAGGATGTGAGAAAATCAAGGCCCTTTAGGCATCTGAAGTCGGAGTTGAATTCTCAGTGGGAAAGTATTTGCAAACATCCTGAATACCATATTTGTTACCACATTAGCTTCAAAATCCCCTTTTTTAACTTTCCTTAGGAAGTGAAATTTTATTTTGGTTTTATTATCAATATTATTTCTATGGATAATCTGTCCCCAGGGGAGTTATATCTTCTATATTATTTCACTAGTACTCTTAAATGGATAATATTCCTTTATGTATTTTCCCCTTCACTGTACTTACAAGTTTGCTTAGCTAATTATTACCTTTAACAATGATTAATATGCTGTCTTTCTTCCTCTTTGAGCATGAGTATAGAATCATGAAATCAGAATAGACCTATCACAAATTTCAGAAGTACAGGAGAGCTCATCTAAAACAATGTTCTTTTATTTAAAATTACCTTACATCAATTGTCTTTGAACCACTGCTCATTTYACAGATTACTTTTTTGGTGTCGTTTTTTAAAATTCTTTAAGTCTAATTTTGTGCCACATTGTGTAAAATGCCCTACCAAAATGAAGTTATACTCATCTCGTTTAGTCCCCTTTATTAACTGAAAATGTAATCTTATTCAAAGTAATTTAAATTTACTTTCCATTTTTATACTTCAAACGTTTGCCCTGGCTATTATTCTTGACTTTGTTTTTAACCTTTGAATGCTCATAGATCTTAATTTCTAATATTTGTTTCAGTATTTTGTTAGGAAGACAATTTTTCAATCTCTTCTTTGTCCTATTTGCTCTCTGTCTGATGGTTTTTTTTTTCTCCCATAGTGACTTTTTAATGCTTTTTTTTTTCGTGTAATGAACTCTGCCTGGAGACATAGGGGCCAAACCTCACAGCAGACTTTGCACAGCTTCGCAGAATTTGGCAAAAAAGTGATGACAAAAACTGGAAATGCAAAGTCCTGGAGTAAAGAGACTCAAAAGATTATACWGCAAACCAGCCTGATTTTGGACTGGGTCATCAGCATCTCTACAATTTGCTCAGCATGCCAGTACAGAGGAGTATGTCCATCCTGACAGAGGAACAGCYTGAGGATGGGCCTTATACAATGTGGTAGAGAAGGGATGTCTTRGTCTCTTCCAGGCACACAGTTTTGCTGTCAGTTCACTGAAAGGTGCAACTTARCATCCTCTCCATGGAAATATGGTATGTACATCACAGTCTTTTCTATGAGTATTATGCAAATRCAGTTCTCAAATTAACCTTGACTTAATGGGCATTGTGCTGAATAGCAAAGTAAACCCAGTCTTGTTTTCATACTTGTGTTACCTTTAAAGTTCCTCTTCTAGCTTTTYCCCTGGCTCTGGAGCATCCTGTGTGTTCTGGAACTGTTAAGATCATGATGGAGACAAGACTTGTATTGCCTACTGCTGTTTTAAATATTCAGCATTCCTAAGAAGCTATTATAAGTTTCTAAGAGTTGATAGGTATGTGATTGCATTGTTGTGTCCTTCAAAGACCTTGAGAAGCTACTGAGAATAGGGAGGTTAACAGTTTCAATTTTGTTTTAATGAGATATTGAAGTATTGAGAAGCTGTGGAGATAAGGAGAGAAATAACTACATGACAAATGAGAAAAAGCAGAGATGTAACAGAGAACTAGGAGACACAAGACTCTTTATAAATGAAAGATTTGAGGAATATGCTGTGGGAAATAAAAAAAAAGGAACAACGAAAATGAAAGATCTCTTCTTGATATTGTGTATTTCTATTTTTGTAAATCAGTGATAGTCATAAGAAAGCTGCATTGAGATCACCATCTGGTTCTGAGATCAGATTATGATAATGCAAAGTGGATTGCTGTTCAAGACTCGGTGACTGACTTGAAAATATGCTGAGCTGTTGCTGCATGACTCTTCACAGTCAGTCAGATTATTAGAAGTAGAAAGGACACTCTGCAAGTCTCCCAGGGTTACTGCAAGCAGGTTCCAMAAGATTTTTTTTTCACTAGTTTGTGATGAATCTGTTGCTCTTRTTTTAAAAAGACATAATTGAGGAATGAGCTTAATTTTTTTTCCAACAGTTTAAAATAAAGCACAGTATGACAAGAATATCAATTTTGATTTTTGGAAATATTGGGTTTGTCTGCCCAAAACTGCACTTTTAAAAAATTGTGATGTTATTCTGAGATTGACATGCTTATGTCTCTGCCCAATTCCTGCTTCTCTAGAAATGAATACCACAAAACTTCTGAGCACTTGAGTTGAGAGTGCTGCAACTGTACAGTAAGCTTAGGAGAAAAATCAGGAAGGAAATATTAAAATAAAATAAAATAATTGTCATAGCCTTAAAAATATTAGGATGATTTCTGAGTTTATGTTCCTTAGAAAGCAAGTATAACTATTATATAACGTAAAATGTTTCACTCCAGTTCTTGGCACAGAAATTTGTTTCCCGGCATAATTATTTATATTAATAAATAAAATTGGATTCAACAGAATTGGATTATTTTAGATTGTTAATGCAAAATCTTTTTACTGTAGGTCCAAAACTGTCTTCAGCAGACTCTTTCTGCTTTCTCTAAGAAGACTGTATTTTCTCAAAAGTGAGGTTCTCCTTTGTAAGGGTTTTATTTTTAATACAGATTATCTTCTTTAATTTCTTTAATTCCTAATTTAACAAAGGAAAGGTTCAAACAAAATAACTTGTTATTATCAACTAACAGACCCAAAATAATTTGCTAATGAGAGTAATGTCCAGCCCTTGAGGGTGGGGTACTTCACTCCCCACAAGAAATTGTGTTGCAGATATCCACCAGTTGGTGCAAATTTTCCTGTTCTAGAGGCAAAATATTTGGTTTTATGCCTGCTGAGTCACATCTGCTAGAGGTGATTTAATAGAACCAAAAAGAGAGCAAAAGGGAAACTGTTTAACTGCATTTTTTGTTTTGATTGCAACATCAAAAGGCTCTCCAGCACACATTGTTTTGTCTCTCTAGGCAAGAGCAGCTGTGAACAGGGCTCCCAGATCCAGCTGGAACTGAGATGGGAATGGGAGACAAAGGTAAGAGTTGGTTTGCCCTGGCTTGGCTTTCTAGTCTGCAGCTTCTGCTGCCTGATTTCCCCTTTCCTGGGAGGTGCTGACCCTCTGTGACACTGCCAGCCTTCCTAGGAACTTTAAAAGCTCCTCTCCAGCTGTRTGCTTCTATATTACAATGACCACAAGTCTGCCAAAATAAGAGACTGATTTGTAATTTTTTTTYTTTTGTGATGTATGGGAGTAATGGCTTTCTAATTTTAGGTTTGTCAATGATGGTATTTTTTTGTCCAATACAAGTTGTACTAAATTGTTTCATTCTGTTAGGAAATTACCTTAAATRAATCACCAGAGTGCTTTTCACAAAAAGTATAAATAATGCTAATTTGTTAACTGCCCACCTGGAAATATGCAATATAAGGTAGCTTGACAGTGAAAACCCCAGCTATTATAGGAATTTCATAAGAAAATAGATTTAAACATACTAGAATGAAAAGTAAAAAAATTAATACCAAATAAAAGTGAAAGAATTAAGAGAAATATATGGTTATAGCTGGGTGAAATTAGTTCAGCAAATAGGAAATTTACTTCAAATACACCACTGAAATCCAGAAGTCCATGAAGAGTTCCATTCATAAAACAGTAAGGGAGATATGTTAACTACTAGYTTCAAAATTGGTCTAAAATGTAAAACTGTAAAAAAGATATTAAAAAAAAATACAAATAGTAAGTTTTCTGTTTAACATGAAGATRTATAAGAGTCTTGGGAAATTCAAAATAAGGCTGGATTTTGGGACTTTTGCTGGCTTGTTTTTTTATGAAAAAAATTAAGCACAGTTTTTCAGGTCCCCTGGAAAAAGGATATTATTTTCCCCAGTTTTAGGTTGAACAACCTACCTGAAAGTCCGTTATACGTGTCACTCTTGTTGCTTTCAAAAATAAAAGCATCCTTGTTGCTTTCTACAATGRAACCATGTTCTGCTGTTCCTTTTTCTGCTTCATCTTCCTTTATCTTTCTGAATGCCTTCCACTGAGTTCCACTTTGTCTGATATCTCCCTTAGTAAACGCCCCCAGTGATCAAAGTCTTCCATCTGGTCAAATCTTTCTTAATTATATCCTCCTAAAATAAAAATTAGAAGACCCTGCCTTACTTTGGCAGATCTATCATTCAAGGCTGCTCCATTTGAATAGATGGTSATCAAAGATTAGTAACCCTCACTGTGCAGCATTTCCACTGAATTAGAGGTATTACCACATCCTCTGGAATTATCCCTTTATGGAAACAAAAGTTAAAACAGGATGTGATAAAATTATACATTCAAAATATTTCTGAAATCTTTATCTCACTTACAAAGTTAAATTTGAAA
>CADDXX010000762.1:190938-215850 GCA_902810485.1 Alauda arvensis
TGCTTCAGACGTCACTCTTGCTTTCCACAAGAGATTTCTGGGGGARGAGTTGGGGCTGTATATGCACCTCACTGCAAGTTCATTTGCCTCTCAGCAGTATTGGCCAGTTGGTGGATCAACTGAAGTGTATGTGCACTGTGGAAGAAGTAACTGAAGAAAATGCACTAAAAGGTAGTCTCATATCTATCCTTGCAATATTTTATTAGTCTAAATACAGTGTTACTCAAATTAACTTACGTGCCCAGGAAAAGGGAGATACATTCTTTACACTGGCATAGAAAGATGTAATCAAGAATTCAGCTCAAGAATGCTGGAAATAAAAATGATCCTTAACTTGAAAATGTTGCTCCTGCTCTGCCTCAAAATTGCAGAGTTGAAGATATTTGAGTGGCTCACTAGGACTAATATATGTGCACAAGTTTGCCTTGAATTTGTTGAYTTCAGATCAGAAAATAATTGGCAGATGTCTGTAATGAATGCCCAGGAAAAGCTGCGCTGGGTTTATGCAGACTAACTATATAGCACTTGGCAGACATTTTCCTTTTTTAAAACAGTGGGCATGACAGAGCATTGTCATGGAAATCTTAAGCCAGTTTTTGCTCATGGAGATTATTTTCATCCCATACCTTTGAACATATCTTGCACTCACCACCGTTTTCATCTCTTACAGCTCTTTCCATTGTCACTATTGATGTTTTTGATAAACCTTGCTGGATGCACAGGATTCATTACAGTAGAATTCCCAGAGAAAACTATATCAGCATTCAGRTCTGAATGAGTGTGCTTTTTGATCAGACCAAAATAGCTGATCAAGAGTTGGTCTAAAGTGTACCAAACAACATCACATTCTTGTTAAGCACCTTTCATGTGAAAAAGAAAACAAAGTGTTTTCTGAGATATTTTTGTTTCCTGAGAGCAACAATCTTTACTCTTGTACTTATCCCAATTAAGCAGAGTTGCACCGAGCCAGCAGAAGCCATCTGAGATCACAATCAGGACTTCACTGCTGGAAATCATGGACATTTCTTTAGGTCAGTGGTGTATCTTTGAGAAGCCTAACAATGCTGGATTTGTCTGATTGTGAAGATCTATTCAGGTGACTCCAGAGAGCTGTATGCTCTCACATTTTAACTCATTGACTATAACAATTACTATTCATTTTTTATTTAAATAAAAACCTTTTCAGATTGCCAGGAGAAGACATTCATCAAGTTACAAAATTAGAAATATTTCTTTGCCTTCTTGCCACTAGACTTTGAAAGATTTTCTAGAAATAATTTCAGGGTTTCTACAACATTTTACCTTCAAAAGAAAGTATAATTTTGAATATAAAATCCTTTAGTAAATCTCTTAATTTAAAAATTAACATAATACTCAAATAAATAAATAGTCAAATAAAGAATCTTTCCTACTTMATTTTTAGCCATGCTGCAAATCTACTAGTTCCTAAAACTGTGTTCCTTAGCTCATCACTGAATAGAATACTCCCCTGCTAGAGAAATGGTTTAGTGGTGGACTCAGCAGTGCTASATAAATGGTTGGACTGGATGATCTCTGAGATYTTYTCCAACCTAAACAATTCTGTATCAAAATCTCCATCTAGATTATTAAGGTAGGCAGAAAACTCCCCCACTATCCTATTTTTGTATCCCTAACGACTTTAAATAAAGCTAAGAAAATCATGTTTGACGAAGAAATCTCAACYTTTAGGCAGCTAATAGAAAGCAGAATGAAAATTCTTACATTTTAATTGAGATGTTKAGGCTATCTCTACTGGAAATATGAGATCACCATCTGAGTCCTCAGAAATAAATTTTTTCTGCCTGTCTCAGAATTTTTTTTAAGATGGGATGAATCATCTTCACTAGTTATTCATTMTGCTTCATTCAGAAAGGTAATGTTTTAGTTTTACCAAATATCTCACTTTTAGATTGCTAAAGTTATATGAAGTGRGTTCTACCAAAGCACTTCTGCCTTTGTTAAAAAGACAAAGAATCAAACTTCAGACATCGATTCTCATAGTACTCTTATTTAGCTTTATTTTCAATCTTACAACATCCTTTTAGTGGTTTTTAGTTTAAATTTCATACCTTGGTGTAGATTAGATCACAATCACACTCGACAATAATAGTGAAATATGGGGAAAAGCATGCTCTCCAAGGCTATTTGGAGACTATGATAAATTTGGTTTACAATTGAAAACACTTTACAGCTGAGGAGGTCATCCTTGCTGGTACTAGTGCTTAAAGAAAGCAATGAAATTYGTCCACTGACTTGATCACAGAAAATAAAATTTGTTCCAGTAAGTATGCCAGGAACCAAACACAGAAATATAAAGAGATTTGCACCATGTTAATGAAAGCATGGTCAATAAAACCACCTAAGTGCTATTCTAAGCCTTGTTATGGTGCAGGAAACTGTAAATATTATAGGTTAAAGTACTGCCCTKGATGGTTTCTGCCATGCAATATTTCCAGCAAACCGTAGAAGTTTAGAAGATAGGTATCTTCTTTGGATTGCAGAAGAGCATATGCTTTGATAACTCTGCTTTCTATAAATCATGTCTGCTCACGAAAATTAATCTGTAATTTCAAGTCTTTACAAAAATGACAAAGTTGATGTTTATGCCAGGATTTATTATCAGTAAAAGAYATAATACTGTACAATTTTGCATAAAAACTATGTACCTGCAAAACACAAAAGCACACCAAMCTGATTGATTTCTACACATTTTTTGCCTAATAAATACACGGTAAATGCGTTTATAAGAAAATTATTCCATGTTGAGGTATCTCTTCTGAGATAACTCCAGATGGTGGTGAATGGTTGTTTTCCACAATTCGATGGATGGAGAGATCTGGMTAATTTGGAGCATTGGTCAATGATTGATTGCATGCAATTTGAGAAGTCCAATTGTCAGATTCTGCACCTGGGATGGGGCAATGACAGGCACAAGTACAAACTGGCAGAGCAGTGGCTGGAGAGCAGCACTGCAGAGGGATCTGAGGGGCTGGCTGGCAGCAGGATCAGTGAGAGCCAGCTGTGTGTGCCTGGGCAGCCAAGAGGGAAAACCCCACCCCAGGGTCAGCAAACACAGCATCAGCACCAGCAGCTGGGCAAACAGGGATTGTCCCACTCTAACTCTGGAACAGCCTCACCGGGAGAGCTGTGTGCAGTTCTGGGCTCCACAGTGTAAAAGAGGGATGTGAAGGTGAGCGAATGCATCCAGAGGAGGGCAACAAAGCTGGTGAAAGGGCTCGAGGGAGTGTCTTGTGAGGGGGGACAAGGACTCTGGCCTGATCAGATTCGGAGAAAAGGAGACTGAGAGGTGACCTCATTGCTCTGTACAGCTTCCTGAGGAGGGGAGGGGGAGAGCTACTCTCTCTCCCTGAGATCCAGTGAGAGGATACACAGGAATGGTTCAAGGCTGCATCTGGGGAGGATCAGACYGGACATTAGGAAGCATTTCTTTACTGAGCTGGTGSTCAAACACTGGAACAGGCTTCCAGAGAGGTGATCAGTGCCTGTCAGTGTCTGGGAGGTGTTTGGACAATGCCCTTAATAACACACTTCAACTTTTGGTCAGTTCCAAAGTAGCCAAACAGCTGGATTGTTATAGATCCCATACAACTGAAACATTCTGTCCTGGATACAAGTACAAATTAACATAGTGATATTAACAGAACATCACAAAATCCAAAAAAACAAATAATTTCGTTTTTGTGCAATACTAAATAATTATTGCTGTATTCATTGTAACAAATACTCCAAACAAGACTCTGATGTATGACTTGAATGGCTTTCTTAAAGCTCTATGTCAGCCATTTTTATGAGATCAGTGCAGAACCAAAATGCAGTGGTTGCTGTGGTTCACAAGGTCAGATTCAATGTTTGTAAAAATTTAACCTGACCTTACAAATTTCAAACATTAATTCTGTGAATAGCTTTGTTTTGATAGTAGTAGACAGTAATCATTTCATATTCTGTACCATCTTGCAAGTCTATCTTTAAAAGTATACAAGATACTCTTAACTCARTAAGCTTCTTCATTTATTCCCAGACAAGCTAAAACAAAAGCTTAAACACACCATCATACCACTAAGAGCAATATATGAATTTAAAATGCCTTTTTTATTTCCACATTTGAAGAGTTCCAAAAGTCTAGTTTTGATCCCGATCTATGGAGACCTGTAATGTTTTCTCACACAATAAAKAATGCATGTAGGAAAGAGCTTATCTTTACATGATATTAAGTGTGTTAGACTACTGTATTTAGATTTTTATGCCACTTCTAGTTTATCTGAACAGCTTCAAGATTTTGAGGTAGTGAGGTGACTTTTTTGATTTAGCAGTAGCCTGAGTGGCTCACTCAGTCTTGTACTATTTTGAATTTTGTTGAAGGTACTGACTGCTTTAAAACACCAAGATTGTTTATTATTTTTTTGCTGTTTGTATTTGAGATCATAAACAAGTGAATGACATTTCTAATTAAGACTACTTTTATGTACTTAAAATGCTCTCAATTTATCAAGTAATCAAAATCTGCTCTGAGTCTCTTGTTCTTCATGAGAACCATTCTGATKCCTCTGACATATATTTTTCCTGTATTCAGCCCTGCTACTGTTATTTCAATATTTTTKTTTGGTTAATGAAACCCTTTCCTAGTTTGAGAATATATAAAGCATCTATGTAAATATCTTATGAACAATGACTTACAGATCATTCTTGGGAAATATTTGGCTACTGGCTCAGTGGGTGTCCTATAAAAAAATAGTAGTTAAATCATGAACCTGCATGTTCAAAATGGGTATGTGTTTAAGTTGGTTGGTTTTGTTGTCAGACCATTTCTAGAACTGGTTCACAAAATATATATACTTTGTTTTCCAAAATTGGCTTCTACAATCTTTTCAGGAAGGCTGTTTATTCAAATCATGTAAATGTTTAGTCTGCTAACCTCTGTGCATATTTGAAATAAAATGTGATTATAGATTAAAATAGATAAAAAATAATTTTTTCTAAGGTGTTTCAGCTTTAAATATACATACATAGATAAAAACTCGGTCCCTCACAGACTGATACAGTGAGATTATTTCTAATCTCAAAGTAGCATGAATATATATAGAAAAAATTTATGCTGCTTATGTTTCATGAGAAAACTTCTACAAGGATAATAATTGTAATAATTCAGGTGAAATAAATATTGGACATAGTTGATATGTATTGAAGTTGTTTTTATTTCACATGTATTGATGGTTTAAATCACTGCTTACTAAGATTAGATGGAGTAGGTGGTGTTTCTATTACAACCACTATTATAATAACATTGTAGGTGCTGGTTAAGTATATAATGCTTTAATGCAGCCTAATACATATATAGTCCTAAAGCTATTAAGCTTTAATAAAATGACCCAAAGCAATCTGGCTGGGGCAGCTCAGACCTGACAAAAGGCTAATTCACTCTGTTGAGAGTAAGAGACAGCAGACAGACTCAGAGAAAGAAATAAGCAAGGTCAGCAGTCTAAGATTTTTGGAGGAAGCATGACAAAGGAGTAGCTTCACCATGAGACAAGATGTTTGTGCTGAGATTTTACTTKGTGAAAAGGCACCTTTAGAAGATGTCTAAGGGTTGTTGGAGATTGGAATCACTGTCTGAGCATAGTGAAGATTCAGCCAGCCAACTGATGATAGTTGATATGACATACTAAAGAAACTTAGTCTTTTTGTCTAYTTAAGGGAAAATTGAGGGATAGATAGATAGATGGATGAAAAATTGATACCTAAAGATGAACTTTGTGAGAAAGGTATAGAAAAACTCAGTGCCTTGAAACTGAACACACCCACTCAGACCAGAGATGAGGTATATTTTTAATTGTGAGAAGAATTAACAACTTACAATTTGTTGTAGGCTCCATTAGTGACTGAAAAGCAGCTAAGAGTTTATTATGTGGGTACTGGCTCTTTCCACCAGTACCTAGAAGCTGTAAAGTAGGTGGCTAATTCAGAAAAGAGACACAGAAGAGTATGACATGCAGGTACAGACTAAGCTGGATGCAATGTAGAGTAGCTTGCACTAGGAAGGTCCATTCCTAATTTTGCTGTAAGGTCACCTTAATGCAGCTATAGAGCTTCAGGTTGAAAACTGGCTAGTATTTAATACCTTGGGAAAATAATAGTATGCATATCCAGCTCACCTGTTCTTGGAGAAATACTGTAACGAAAAGGCAGATGTCATCAGTCTTCAGCCATCTAGAATGAATGGATGAAGTTCCTTCAGTTGTACTGTCTAGTAGATAACCCCACATTAACATGCATCCCTCTGGCCACTAAAATCTATTACTCTAGGAGAAAACAAATGAAAAATAAGAGTGATTGAGTAATGAGGAATGAATGAAATGTTATTATTTGAATGGCTACATCTGCTATTTGTTACCATATTTAAAATTATTTCCACCAGCAGAATGATCACTGTGCCTTGCCTCAGCTGGTTGTTTGTTTCAGTCTTGTCATATTTTGATTTGCGTTTGCATGGAAATAAGCAAATCTGTTATTGTCACAGTTTGACAGTGTGTGACAAAATGAAATGCCATAAATTATTTATCCCTGATTCATTATTCTTAGGTCCATCATGTTTATGAACATTTCTCTCYATAAATTTTAATTCATTTACTCATTTAAATGTGTCCCTCAAGATTTTTTTTAGGAATGAAAGAATGAAGATTATGTAAAGCTGAAGTAGCTCTCTCTGGAGAAGYTGGGCAAATGGTCAGAGGATATTATAATTAAATTTAGCATTAAATATAATTTTTCRCAGAACCTATTGARGTTTGTAAGTACAATTCATACTCTYATTTTCTGYATTAGTCCATCTTTGATGCAATAAATCAATCCTTATTTACTTTTCTTGGCACAATGATTGATATACTTMTTTTAAAATAGTTTWAACAAGGTTTGTGTGTCTTATTTTATTGATAGATATACAATGTATACTATAGCACAGACCAAATGATTATTCAAGAATTGTGCCACTGTGTTGTAATCAAGTTGTTGGAAAACATTTTAGAGGTAAGTATTATTTGCATAGATTTTMATTTGCTTTTGTGAGTATTCTGAGATCTAAGAACTAAGATTTAAGGAAAACTGGTTTGAGTACAAGTTGTTGCTTGTGTTGGTTTGAGAATTCTTTCCTTTCCCCACCACTATGGTCCCACACTGTAGAAAAGCTGCAATTTCAAAGTTGCTGGAAAACATCTGACTGTGCTCTGTAGGTCAGCCTGTTCATTTTTTTTTTGCTTTGCCTCCTACCTACCATGAAGATGTAACTAGGTCATGGGAAGTGGAACAACTTGAGGAGGAGAGTTCAACAGCCACCCACCACTAGACATATTTTGATTACTCTGGTGACTTATTTTCATATAAGGAAATTAATTTCTGAATGTAAAAAGTTTCTAAGTTGTGTTTTGGGAAGAAGTAACTGCTTCTAATCTCTCCCATGACATTTTTTGCAGGTGGTCCCTCTCTTCTAGGGCTAGCTCTGCATAGAGGCGACCCTGCCACGATCTGTGGGTCGAGGACACACACAGACCCCGGGGGGTGCAAGAGTGGTAGAAACCTTCCTGCTGCCGTTGGAAAAAGAGGCTGACTCCTTTGGGGGTCAAAGTTCTCAGGGTTTATTGAGCTTGGCAAATTACCCTGAGAGAGACTGGCCAAAAGGAGCACCTCTCTGGGGTGTGCAACATCTTTTAACAGGGGGAGGGACAGTAACAACAAACCAATCAGGAGGGATCGGGGTGTGGTTACAATCTGGATAGGCATCGACTGGGAGCAATGGGGAGAACTTGAAGGAGGGACAAGCATGTAACATCAAATCATCAAGAAGAACTAACAGACCTCTCTAGAACAAAGGGCGAGGTTTGGGGAAAATAGAGGTGCCTGGGGAGGGCACAGGGGAGATGGACAGGAGCTCAGGGAGGGGTGCATCAGGGAGGCAGACCAGGCAGAACCAAGKGCAAACAGCAAAAGAGGGTAGCTTGGAACAAACCAATACAAATAGAAAAATCACAAGCCTCAACAATTTTTTTTTCTTAATAGTCTAGTACAAAGCATGCTGATTTTTTTATTTGAATCAGGACTTAAGGTGACTTATGGTAGCTTTGCTGATATTCATAACTTACTATTATGCTTGATTTATTAGAAGAGAATACATAAGTCAGTGGGCTAAAGGGAAAACACTCCCACGTTCYGCTGAAGGAACAAAGGAGAATTGTGCCGCTTTTTAAATGGGCAACAAATTAATGAATACTTAGTTTTCAAGGAGCACAATAGTTACCTTTTTCAATTATGCCTCTGTACTGGATCTGGTTGTGATGCAGTTAAYTTTCTTCATAGCAATTTTCTTCATAGTTCTGTGTTTTGGTTSAGGGCTAAATGATGTTGATAACAAACTAAAAATTTGCCTGTTGCTCAATGGTGCTTACACAGGTTCAGATCTTTCTCTTTCTCCCACTCAACCCATCCTCACCTTTCAAGGAGGTTGAAGGTGGTGAAGAAGTTGGGAAGCAGCACTGCTGGGATTGTTGAATCAGCCAAAGGGATATTCCTACCATATAATGTCATGGCCAGCAACAGATCTATATTATGCTTTCAATTGAAACAGTGGAGGAAGAAGGGGATGAGGTGGGTTTTTATTTCCAAGGTGGCTATTGCTCAAAAAACATGGAGTCTGTCTAGTGGTGGGAGGTGGTATATGACTTCTTTTTAAAAGAAGCATTATCTCCCTTTGAGAATGCTTATGCTCTAAGAAGACAGCAAGGAGGTAGCATGGCTAGGAACTGATAGTTCTAATCAGCGTATATTAAGTCATTCACTTTGGAGAACTTTTCTATTCTTTTAGTCTAGCTTATGGGTACAAGCTATACTTACAGGCACAGATATAGTCCTTTTGATGTTTTTCTTCTCCCTGTCTGGCCCAATGAATATTTAAATGGACTGAAAAAAAGAACAAATTCAAAGTGTTTTTCTCTCCCAGTGTAATGATTCAGTTCCTGGTTTCTATGGTTAAGCTGAAAAATAAGACATTAAGGCTTGAATAYCCTAAAGTAGGAAAAATTTTATTCAGTTCTTATACAAACTGTAGCAGCTTTCCATGATGAAAAGTGGTAGAGCTAAATGAAAAAAAAAAAAGTGAAGGGATATAAATATCATCTAGGACTCCTAAAATAAGAGAATGAAATACAGAAGGACCTATTTCCAAAACTTAAGATTGTGAATTCTTAATGGAAAGAGGCATTTCCAGCAATAATGAATAAACTATCTAAAGTGTGAGTTCAGGCTTTTTTTCTCTGAATTCTCCTTTGCTTACTGAAGATAGTGTGCCAATCAGTAATCATAATTGGTAGTTATSAGGCAATTTATGAGGTCTCTTAATTTTCTTGTAGGTAGTCTAGATGCTTAGCTCAAGACTATATTTTATTGCATTGAACCCAAGCCTTGATTCATCCTACCATTGAACTTCACATATGTAATTGAAGAAACATTTAAGTGCTAGTTTTACTAAGCTCCCTACAAAGTAATTAGACACAATCTCATTAGAATACAGTCTCAYTGGGAGAAGGACTGTACATGTGAGATCTGAATCACTCTGGATATCCATACATATTTTGRTTGATTTTGGGAGGAACTGAGTGTTTTAATTTMTATAATAGAAATACCTCTGCTTGAAAGACGTCCCTGGGCCCAGAGACAAAAGCCATTCTRTAGACACAGATGCTTGWCTTGGTTTTTTTAGAAGGGGATYRCCTGAAATGGAGAACTCTGAAGCACAACSGTTGTAGTAAAAAGTGAGTGCAGGATTAATCCTCATGTGTGTAAAAAYTGTGAAACAAGTTATTTGTAACCTGAACTGTTCTTTTCCTTCTTCATTTTTAAACCTTAGTCCTGTTCCCACTGAAGAACAGAGTTTCACAAGTAACATTTCTGTTAATTTAATTCACAAATTTTCTTAGTGAGTAATAGCAGTTTCCCAAAGGTATMAATCAGCAATTTTTCCTTCTTTTGTCAGTAGCAGCTTGAAAAAAATCATCCTTCCTCAATTTACCCACCTCCTGCAAAAAAAATATAATTATGCTCTGTTGAAAAACTGTCTTCCTTGTAACCGTTTTCATTTTTTAAATGAAAATGAACCCAAATGTAGTTCAGAATTTCCCTTGATTTCTTTCTCAGTGTTAGACACTGTCAAGTGTTGTAGCAATGTGTGATGCTTCCCTGYTGTTGTTTTTCTGTAGGACCAAAAGTCTTCTATATTCATCCAGTTACACTATTTTTGAGGTTAATCTTGTTCTAATTTGATGTTCATTGATTTACTTACCTTTTATTTTTTTTGAGCATGCATGAAATACACTTAGGAATAATCCCTAAAACTGGATRTGTTTCATATGGAAACATGTCTTTTAAGTCTTACATTTTATCTATTATTTTTTTCTTGGTCTTTTTATTAAGGGYTGCTTTACATTACCTCTGAATAATGTTTAACTTTTAGAAGTGTAATTCACCTGCATCGCATCCAGTGAGCAATTTTTTCCTTCTTTCAGCTTTCAGGCCCTTATGACCAGTCTCTCAGATACAACACTGTAGGATCTTCTGCACCACTGAATTCTCACATTTGGCTTCTTAATATTTCTTATCTTGCAATAATAGGAACTGATAGAGGCTGATTTGGTGCATGAAAGCAAGGTGGTAATTTATGTACAGATGGTAAAGTAAAGCAGTGTCACTTGGATCTCAATCCTGAAAATCAGTACCTTTTCTGCCATGGGAATAAGGTGTGGCTGAAGCTTTACTCAGCTGCAGAGATGGTGCACAGGCACTGCCCATGTGCAGGGCAAAATTACCCTATCAGTCATCAGACTGCCAGGGACTGTGGATTAGTGAGATGAGGACAAAGGACATTTCACTCTGATATTTACATGAAAATAAGACTAACTGAGGGGACTCTAGGAGAGGTCTTCACTGAAGCAGAACTGAAGCAGAGACTGTGGTAAATGATGATGTTGCCATATTTGAATATAACYCTGAGTATTATTTATACCCTATTTACCCCCAGCTTCAAACACACACTTCAGAGGAATAAAGACTAACTATGCCAATTCCATTTTTTCAGAAATGGTGCCTGACATGTTATCTAGGGTTTGTATTTCATTATGCAGTCATTTTTAATACATTTATCTAATGACTAAAGACAAAAAGTGCAGTCATTTTTATCCTTGTTATTCCATTGTTATGTTTGATTTTTTCTACCCAAGGAAAATAACTTTAGAAAACTTATTCCAAATATTTTTGAAGTGTTTCTTGTTTCAGTTTGCCAAAATGCAATTTCCATAATAAAACATATTCTGTGTGGAAATCCAGGCTGATGTCATCCTGGGAGACAGACAGGTTCATTTGCTGCAGTGTTTGTTTCAATTCCATTATCTGCAGAACCCCAGGCAAATAGTTTACAGTGTGGATAGTATCCCAGAGCCAAGCAAGGGCTGTCATGTCTGGTGATGTTTGACAGTTTGCAGAGATTTCTCAGCGGGCAGGATCTTCTTCTTATAACTAATAAGGTCAGTATGTTCTCAGATTATCAGGTTCACACTTTATAATGATTTCTTCCCAGTTTTGCTATGCCAGAATGGCAGTCTGGGAAGTTGTTTGATGAGCACCAGTTAAACATATGCAGCACAGCCCTTTCTGACACATGCAATTTTAATACATGCTGGCCACTCAGGCTGACATAATCCAAAAAAGGCATCTATTTGGGGACTTCATATTCTGGCTTTCAGTCAAGTGTGAAATGGAAGTTCTTCTGTGTGATGAAATATTGCACTGACATGGAGAGCCAAAGTGTCCCTGTAGTCAGTTCACTACATTTCATAGCAGTCCTCTATGTGRAAATACATACTAGAAATGCATTGCTACCTCAGTGTGGCATTTTGCTTTCTGCTGCTAGGCCCCAACTAATATTCTGAACCTGCCAAACCAGTGGTAAACAGCTTTTCTGTGACTTCTGCCTATTTATCAGTGAGTTACAAATAGCCTTTCCTTTTCACTGTGTCAATCCTGGTAATCCCAGTGGTCCATATGACCAATTAGTGACATGGTAGCAAAGGCACTCCAGTTGTTTTGGTTTAGAGCTGAGCATAGCTTATAYCTAGGCTTGTTAACAACCTCCTAATTAGATTTCTTTTTAAATTTATCCTGGATTCTAGAAAAGATCCCAGAAGCTTAAGACCAAGCAATCATTCTGCTAGAATTGCAGCCATGTCCTTAATCCTGCTTGCCTTTTAACTGCCATATTTTTTTTTTTCTGTGTTGCTTCCTTATCTTTGCTTTCCTTCATAGAACTCTGGAGACTGAGGTCTGTGCTCTAACTCAGATCAYTGGCTTCCACCATTTTACTCTGCCTTCCTGCACAGTAGAAATTGATAAATTGTAAGCATTCCCATTCTTCTTGGGATGCCAGAGAAAGGAAATAGGCTGAATGAAGCTGAGTGTGATGAAACTCTCATGAAGCAGATGTAATRAAGCAGATGCATGAGAAAAGGCAAGTGTTGTTCAGTTGAATTGGTTTTCTCCCTTCTTAGTCTCATCAGCAGTTCYTCATCACACATGTGATGTGCAGTTTCCTCCAGTCAGTGTGTCCAGAGCCAGCTTTGCAGCAATTACCAGTAAATGGCCACTGTGTGGTTAGGGAGATGTTTCCAAAAGGAATTGGTGAAATATGAGGCAAGAACTCTGCYATAGGTGGCAGCAACTCATGTCTCAACATTCAAAATGAGATGTGCTTTTGACACATGAGAGTGGTGAAGTGCTGAGGCATTACATTTTGTAGCCTGTGCAAGGACTAGTCAGCCTTCAACTTGACCTGGTTCATCCACGCTTAGGGCACATTATGTAACAGCTGCTGCTGTGGCTACTGCAGCCTCAGGACTGAAGCAGCTTCCATCCTCCTCTTTCTTCCAGCCTGTGAGGGCTAATGGGCTGAATCTATTGCCCTTCTGCAAAAAAAAGTGATATTAATTTCCATGCATGCACCTCATGTTCTATAGAAATCCAGAGATAAATGCGCATAAGAACCTCTGTCTACAAAATTTTACCTTTGGGAATGTAAAGCCATTTATTATAGAAGTCTAAGTAATCTTTAAATAATCCCCATTTACTAGACAAAGTAAGCAAGGAAGGCAGCAATAAWATGTAAATACTATGTATTTTGAAATAAATAGTCGTATTTAGCGATGAAGAAAAACAAATCATGATATACTTTATGTCTGAAGCACAATAATAAACCCAAGCAAATAGTTTCTATGTCAGCAGTTTTGCAAGATAAACAGAGATGGAAGGTTTGGGGACCTTCATGTAACGGTACTTTTTTTTTCTAATTTTATTTAATAAAGTTGTTTCCCAAAAAAAAATATTCAATTAAATAAAGGCTGATGTTAAACTTTTGAAATAAAATAGAATAAACCCTCTAAAATGTTCTAATTTTCCAACTGGTATTATGCAGCCTGAAACTTCTCTTAATTTGTTTTATAAGATTTAATATTTAGCTGCCAGGAAAAAAATATAATGCTGTGCAATCCTTGCTAAATAAAACAAATTTATTTTTCTGGGATTACAGCTCCTGAAGGCAACTCCCTATCCTGCAGAACTAAATTTGATGAGAGATTTCTAATCTATGCAGAGACAGCCTTAATTTCCTCGACATCAAACATGTCAACGTGTTTCCTTMTGCTTGGAGCTTCTCCAAGTTAGGCCATTTATAATTCTTGTTCTCACTACTCATAAATACAGGTACAGACAAATCAAGTGCTAACTTCTCCCCCACCTTCCAACTTATTTTGAAATCCTCAGCAGGATGTCACATAGAGAAACTACAGCAGGATTGATATGAGTAAATACAGAAAAAAMCACTGGGGCAACACAGAGACATTTAGCAGTCCTGTAGAACTATTTATACCATAAYAACTTACCACCATGGGAGCTCCACACAGGCAGCTACATGCTGACTGACAAAGAGGGAGCATATCCAGAAGAGGGCAAATTTCTGGTCTCCATTGACAGTTCCAAGTCTACTCCATTTATTGCTAAACTATCTATCTCTGATRAGGAAGAAAACAATGTCTCTTTCTTCCACAAGTATATTCATCATATGATTTTCTGGTTGCATTCCAGCTTTGTTAGAAAAATTCCTTACTTCTACCTAATGTTAAACCTGCAACACAGTCTGTAATGTGGGCATGAGAAGGGAACAATTATGCAGATCAGATTTATCCAGAAAACATACACTGGCAMGATTTTTAAATCAACTTTCTTACAGATATTAGCATATTGAAAACTTTTGGTACACATCTTAACTGGTATTCTGAACTGAGAGATCATATTTAGTTTCTTGTGACCGGTTTCATTGACTATGCTTAGGGTCATGAATTTCTAGGACTGAGTTTCTGGTTCTCAGCATTACTGAKTCACATCCTCTGCTCCTGGGTGTTTATTTTATTGCACTTGTGAARTTGTCTCCTGTTTACCAAATAATTAGTCTGCTCTTTATTTCCTGTTTGTTTAGCTCTTCATTCATCTTTGCATGTAAGTTTTATGAACAAATATTTGATAGGCTTTTTTTCCCCATTTTATATTTCTCACTGGATCATTGATATTAACTTGAAAGTCTCACACAGAAATCTGTGTGTATATCAGAATAAGAGGCTAATCCCTTATGTCTTTTGTATAATAAGTATCTCCCCTTGTCATGAGACTAAAGGAGACCTGCTAAATGAGAATACTTAATAGTCCATTTCAATTTTTAAAGCTCTTTTGAAAATATTTAAGATTGCATATTTTCAAGATAAAAATTAAATTTTAGAATAATAATGAATATGGAGATGAGTATGCATATACTTGTRTATGTATTTGCTATATAGGGACATAGTGATTACTAAACGGCTTTTTTTAATGCTGGATCACACCAACAGAATTTATATTTATGAGTTTTTTTAGAGATTGGAGGACCTACATTTACAGCACTGTCTTATAAACTGAAATCTGCCTTTCTGAAATATTTCACAGTGTCATTTGAAGCCATCTAACCTCTTTCATTTTAGACTGCAAAAAGAGCTCTAATGTGCAATTGAAAATMATTTTTAAAGTGCAGTTAATAAGGTAGCCTGTCCTGACCAGTGATTATTAAGTGTTGTACAACATCACTCAGATATTGTACATCAATTCATGACAGAATATGAATGTGTTATATAATATCATCAGATATGATGCTAAAAATTAATTAAAATGATTGTAAAATGGAATAATTTTACATAGGTACCAATTATTAGTGGATTTTAAGAAGATATCACACAATGTTTAAGTCACACCTGACATAAATTTTGCAGGTAGAATTAATAAAAATTATTCAAGGCTGCACTAGAAACACTGTGACTGTGTTGTAAGCTGCTTATTGCTATTGTATTTGTACTATGCAACCAGATCAATATCATCAATAGAACTGAAAAAATATCATATGTGCCTATGAACAAGTTCTAAAATGTTTTTGTGGGCAATTTGACAAGCACAACATAGATTGCTTGCAGATCTATTTTTCCAGATAGATCTATTTTTCTATCTGGATCAGCTAGAGGATCTAACTGAGGATCTATTTTTCCATCTTGTATCAGTTTCTCAAAATGCAATACTGAGAATGCTAACTTTCAACTCAAGCACTGAGGAGACTTCCACGAGTCTGACTCTGGGCTGGGGAACTTTGGTAAGAGGGYTGTTCATCTGCAGAATGAGTTGTTTCCAAATGGTTCCTCTTCAGCTGCTGGTGTTCTCTGTGTAAGTATTACAGTGAAGAAGGAAATGCATGTTTTGCTCAATAAAATTCAGTTTCCTCTTGTTTTCTGTAGTTTCAGTTCTGAGACAAACAAGAAGCATGGGAAAGTTCAAGTTAGCAAACACAGACTTCAGATCTAAAATATGAATGTTGAAGCCAATATCATAAGGCCATTTGCCTGCCTTGGTGGACTTACAGTCCAGTGTTCACTTGCCAGGCATACCTTTAGACTGGTTATTTTTTATTTATATATGATATATGACATATGATAACTTATGTCAGCTGTTCTGTGATGTTAATGGAAATTTTTACACAAACTGAGCAAGCTGAGCATGTGAAATCTGGGATTTTAGATAATCACATTTAAAATAGAAATGTCTTCTCTCCAATTAGACCAAGTCTGCCCAGTAGACACCATGGGAATGGGGAGATCTCTGAGCTAACTTTAAATTAAAGTACTGTCTCCATGATAGCATGAATTTCTACTCAGATTAATTTTCTTTCTCCTTGTGTGAGCAAATTAACTTGAATGTGCTCAGTACATGAGCTAAATAGTTTAAAGCTTGTCCATTTTTCCCATTATTGAACTATGGTCTTGAATACAGCTACTTTCCAGTTAGAGAGGCAAAATCATATTTTGGTTATGAAAAATTCTCCAGGAGCCTGAATGTTTTACAGTTTCTGTGCCATGTAAACCTGACTTCCATTTAAAATAATGTCGATCAGACGCGATGGTAGCTCTATAAATCTGGATGCAGCTATTGACCAAAGAACTGGAAACAAATCATCCAGCTCAAACAGGATTTATGTATRATCTTATACTGGTTAGTTACTTCTTTATAAGTAATTTTTCATTGCAACATTTTTGTATAGAAAACGTAACCAGCGAAGCAGTGAAAATCATCAGGAAAGGTTTTAATTTATAGCTTCCATACTGTTMCTGAGGTTGAGGAACTTTTATTATTACAGTAAAAGATGGTTTTTAAATTGCTTCAAAGTCCCTTAGCTTGTTTGGCTTGCTATGAAATTATAGATACAGGGTGAAGTAGATATTTCAGTGTGGGATTATCAGAAAAAAAGCTGTGAACCCTCATTTCTCAACATGCACACACATTCCCACCTGCCATCAAATGTCTTCTAGCTCATTCATCCCAACTTCTTTTGTGCAATTTGACCTTCTCTGGAATTATTCATTCCCTTTGACTAATCTTAGTCACTCAGCATTTATCCCAGATGATCTCAGTTTCTTTGGAAAAACAGTGTTGGAAACATTMTGAAGGGAAGTGTCCAGCTCAATAAATCACCATTGCTGGAAACACATCCTTGAAAACAAGGACCAGTTTGCAAGTTGTGTGGTGCTGAAGAGAAAAAAATACTTGATTAATATGGTCTGAGTCAGACCAGCATTAAAATGAAGTAACTCCACATAATTAACCARCAATCAGAGAACTATGCATCCAGGATCATTATCATAAATACAACTGAAAAAAAATGCATTAGTGGACACTTGAAAAAAGTTATCAAACACCTAAAATTTTCTGAACACTCTTCTATCACTATTCCCATGAAGTTCTAACTTCACCACCATCTCATACATGTTRGATCCCCAAATGTCCTTTGGCACSTCTGGGCACCTGGATATKAAGCCTGTACACCYTCCCTGGGAGAACCCATSCCCCTATTTAAATAATTGTGTTCAAGATGCTTTATTATACTAATGAGTGCTTTATTRTYATGTGTACACCCTTCCCTCTGCTAATGCAGGTCATGGAGAAAGGTYTCCATGAGGTCACATAATAGCACCCTACATGTGGGTCTCTACATGTTGCCCCTGTGTTGTTCATCCTGTAGTTGGATGGATACAAGCTCCTAATGGTGTCTGATGGGTGGTCGCCCTCTAACCAGAATTTTATGTTAGAATTTTTTATGCTTCTTGGATGCTTCTTTTAAACTTCCTATTTCCCCAAGAGTCTCCCTGCCATGCAGAGCTTTAAAGATGGCTTAAACCATCTGAATTATTGGGGAATTTCCTTGTGGTGCTACCATTTTTTTTTATTTTTTTGGCTGATATCATCTCAGTGGAGAGTTTTGGACAATCTATTCAGACAGCCCATTTTTAATCACATTCTTGCTATTGTCTGTTCTGAACCATGTTACAAAGAAGAGGCCATGTGGATTCACTCCAGTGTGGGAAAGAAGAAAAGGGAGTTCATTCCTTAGTAAATGGATAGAGATGTGCAAATGAAAGACATGAACTGGCACTTATTGAAAGAGGATGATGASTAGATTTTGAAGTACTAATTCCCCATTTCCCAAAAAGGTGAGCCCATTTTCCACATTGTGGAAAGAGATTCAGGTCTTATGTAAGGATAGAAGCCTCATCTCCTATTTTTTCCCTCMTCTGCTTTCCCACCATATCAGATATTAAACAGCAAAGTATGAAGCACAGCTGCAAAAGAGGTTTTTTCCCCTAGCCACCAGCTACTTAGCTACAGTCTTCATGAGGTTATTTCTCAACCTCTCTCCCTTGAGATACAAGCAAACCAGCCTGGYTAAAGCCCACAGAAGGTAGGAAGCTGTCCTTATTCCTAGCTTTACTAAGAGATAYTCCTGAACTAGAGGAAACTTCATTTTGTCCCAGTATATCTGGATCATGGGTGCCATATAAGTCAAATGTAATTCAGCCTATTTTTTGTTATATTTCTCTTGTATGTCAATCTGTTAATAAACATATTTGTGAAAGAAACTTTCTACATAYTGAGATTGAGARATACTTCAGTATCTTACTAAAASTGAGGGGCCTTTGATCTTACCTGTATCAAACACAATAATTTTGTTAACCACATGAATCGTATTATTTGGGGACAAGGAAGGCCCCAGATTCTCCCAGGGTGACATTGCCACGACCAAATCTCTACAACAAGGGTCCTAAAGATTCTTTCATTATAGAGCTAAAGCCTAATAAATGTGTCTGTGTAGAGATCTTCTGTGAATACCCMACCTCCAAATGAACATATTATCTAAATATGCCTCAATGCATTCTTTTTATCTTCGGTACATCTTGTTGAGGCAACAAAATAATGCAAATCTGTTAGCAAATTTTGAGTTTTCAGCATTTGATGACAGACCACTAGCAGGCAGAGAGCCATCCTGACTTTTAGAAAGTACTTTGCCGATTTTTCCTTGCACCAATTAAATACGTCGTTACACAACTTCAGTGCTATTACAGGAATGTATTTCTTGTTGAGAAATAAAAGATCTGACCTCTAAGGCAAGAGAAGGTATTGTTTTCAACATTCACAGCTTTGTAAGTAGACCTGCAGCCCAGTATTTTGGAATGCATCATGGCATATTACATTAATAACTCAAATGAAAAGCTCCTTAGCTAAGTACATGCATTACTAGTAGAACTGCTATAGAAGACATTGGAAAGAAAACAATGCAAGTTATGTTGTGACATGATTGCTCTAAATGCATTGTCAAATGTGACTCTAGTATATTCTGYGTTTACTGTTTTATGATTAACTAGGAATAGCAGATGAATTATAGGAGAAAAAAAAGAACAGAAAATCACTGATATTTATTGATTTATGTCCTTGCCATTTTCCTCTCCATGACAGATAAAATAGCTTTTGATTTGATCTACATAAAATATTGCTAAAATTTCCAAATATTCAGTGTTAACACTGAGCAATAATTTGAAATTCTTTTACTTGAAAAAATAGCAGAAATAAAAATTTATAAAAGATAATTTAGGGATGAAGGCAGCAGTATATGAAAAATTACACTCCACTGAACTTGTATAAGAAAGAAATTGACCTGTTAGAAAGACTTAGAAATAAATGGTCCACTGCACTCAACTTAAGGCAAGACATGAGTTACARAAGAAAAACAATATCCCACAGCACTGAGTACTAATGATGGTAGCATTTTTTATATCCTATGTATCCAGGCTTTTATAAGAAAGAGCATGAAGAAATTGTCAGCCTTCCACAGCAGATGGAGGCACTGACAGAGATACTTCCTAAATAAARTTCTAGTAGGCTGTGAATAAGTGATTGATAAATATAAGAAAAGATCATTAATTAATTRCTTAAATTCTTCAGGTTATTGGATGAAAGACCCATTGCCATGGACTGACTCACATATAGAATAATCAAGAACAATCTCAGGCTGTTGTCAGAGATGGTAGTATCACAAAAAAGGGCAGCTAAGAAAAAAAGAAAATTCTTTTCTTTTTTTCCTTTGCTGGTGAAGTAATCTAGGGAGAATCCCACACCTGATGCACTTTTTTTTGTAACAGGTCACCAGAGTTAGACCCGTTTCAAACAAATGTGAAGAAAGTATGAGGCCAAACAGATTTTCATGCGAGATCTTAGCAAATCAGTAGGATTGGAAAATATTCTCCAAGACGGTGCTGACATGTGAAATTGCAGAGCAGTTGGCCATGAGTGTAACCTGTCATCATGAGCAGCAACTGTGTCAGCATGTTGGTGAGCTGCCAGTATAACTGCCAGGCACAGAAAGTACTCTAGAGGAAATCTTAAACACTGCATCCTGGTAAGTCTGACTTGTCTCTCTGGTTAGATGATATAGCCTATTATAAACATTATGGCAGCAGAACACATTAATAAAATCATGTCTGGAAAAAGGGGCCTCACAGCTGAGTTAACAGAAAGAAATCCTGCCTCACTGACCTACTGGAGTTCTTCAAAAGTGTTGCAGGATGTGAACAAAGAGGAACCACGTACACAATATATCTGGATTTTCAAAATGCCTTTGACAAGTTTATAGGCTAAAGGTTAAAGACTCAGAGAAGAACATTCAGAAATTGAATTCAAGAATCTACACTCAATGGTTCAAAAGGCTTACACATTTATCCATTCCTTGGTACTCTACACATTCTAGCTAGCWCTCACCAAGACAAATTTGCTGTAGTTGATACTAGATCTAAGTATTTTAAGTCATATCATGTTCCTTTGTTTCAGGATCCAGCTTGGTCCTCCTTCTTTTTAGTACAAGAGACGTATTCCATGTTTTTATAGGATTTGAAGATATTTTTAAAGGGATTATGCTGGAAACATGATCATAATTTTACAATTATGTAAAATTGTAAAAGCACAAAATTGTAAGGCACACATAGATAAAGCTTGATCAGGTACTTTTCCTTGAAGTAGAAACACATCTCAGAGTAGCTTCTAAGTGGTAAGTGCCAAGGTCAAGTACTTTTTGAGCATCTCAGAAAGAGTGGGTAAGGCTTGGCTTTTAATGGGATATAGAGAACAAACACTGAAGGGAGTTATCCAGACCTAGTCTGACAAAGGATGACATCTTGTTTAAATCACAGAGATCCCAGATTCCATGCTAATGTCAGGAAACATGACCTCAACCCCATTTTTTACTGCAAGGGGGTGATATTGCTCTGGTTTTTGAAGTAAATTGGACTGATGGCTCAGGATTCAGACACAGGGCTACTATCCCAAATCTTTAATGATCTAGAGCAAAACTCCCTCTAGAGAAATGATATGCTAAATGCTTTCAAAAATCCTCCTCATCCTACAGTATATGGCATTTTTAAATACCAGTGTGACCTTAAGTGTCCTATCACCATTCATTACTGCTAAGTAGAGTGCTGCATGCAAGGTAAGTAAATTAGGCATTTTTTCCTCAGATTGAGGTGGCTAGCAAGTGTGTACAAATCATGGCTGCATAGCATAGGTTCATTAGCTTCTTAAACTCCTCACAACTTCTTCTGTAGTTATTTAAAACAAAATAAAAAGTTCAACAAATTACTGTTAAGACACAGCTATAATCATCACTGTCAATCAYAAAAAAATTTGCATAAACCAGCTAAAAATCCTGAAGACTAATTATTTGATAGCTGATTGGCTGAATSTGTTATGACTAAAAAAATAAAATGTCTTTCTTTTGTTACCTGTGAGTAATCAAAAAACAGAGTAAGAGGATACTGTCCTTAGGGCACTATGACCATGTGAGTGACAAATGCACCATTCAGCACACACATGCAGGGCCTGACATTTTCTCAGCACCAGTAATTGTCTATCATTTTTCTTTTATGCTTTAACTGCTCCTTAACTATGTTGGGACTAGACATGCTTACCCTGAGCGAACATTTCTCTGAATTGATGGATGTAAAACATGTACAACATGCTGACACTCAAAACTTTGCAGATTTCCTAAAGCAACAAAGCTGTTAAAGGTAGGGCAAAGTTGATTAAGTGCGGAAGCATTAAACTTTTAATGATGTCTCATTGATACCCCGCATAATTGTTGCTATATTCAGTGCCTGTCTTTGTAAGTGCTCCTTCATTATTCAACAGGCCAAGGCACTTTGTGAATGCCATCAAAATCAATTACAGTTTGCCTACTTTGGGGGGCCAATGAGGCAAATTAATCTCCAACTAATTTCCAAAGTCATTTACTCACTGACAGTTTAGCACATTTACTAGCACAGGCACTGTATGTTGCAGAGCATTTACAAAAATAGAGTTTGAAATAAGGTATGGGAAGAAAATTATCTGAAGAGCAATTGTGAAACTGTTGGGGTAATTTTTAATGTATGAACATTGCAAATAAATGTTGAGATTGAAGATTTTAGGACAAGAATTTATAAATGAGAAATAATCTGCTAGACACCTCTTCATTCACTTTTAAAAAGTCAGCACACTGGTTGTCTTAGCTGAAAACATTCATAATTACTTACAAGACATGGTCATCCAGTTATGTAACTTAATCAACTACTGTTGAATATCGTAATGGGACTAACTAAAGTTACAGTATAGAAGGAGAGAGATTGTGAATTACAGAATTGCTTAGAAGATGCTTGCTTCCACCAGGCTTCAAAGGGCTTTCTTAGGCAATCATTTAATTTGTCTTAGTGTGAGCATCTTAGAGAAAGGGCAAAATGATAATCCGAAAAGGCAATCTTCTTTTTCCTCCCTGAAGAAGCTGACTGTACAATCTGTGGAACATCTATGACATTTAGACAAATGACTGTAATATTCTTAGGAAATATTTTTTTCATTAAGTTCTTCTATTAAAAACACACCTGAACTCAGGATCCTACTGCTTCTCTGAGAGAATAAAAGTATGGCAMAAATGCTTAGGTTTAGTGTTTATAGACTAAATTTATACACTGGACAAATTCAGTGTAAATACACTGTATATGTGACCTATACTTTCAAAGAAATGCAAGTTATTTCTACTAATACACAGGCACATATTCTAYATTGGCTCTGCTAATAACATTGGGGAAGACTGTATGTCAGCAGTAGTATCTAAACTATGAAAATAGGAATTAACCTTCTCCACAGGAAGTGAAAAAAGAACAGGGTGGGAACAAATATCTGTGCAGTAAAAAAATGCACCTGCTGTTTTGTGGTCAGTGATGACAATGAAAATGTGAGTGGACATACTGTGGACAGTGTTGTCACAGCAACTAGCTTGAGACCCCTTCTCAGTAGCCACTGTTTGCACCATGAAAAAAACTAAAAAGATCCTATAGTCTGTAATCACTCTCAGAATCACTGTGAAGAGGCTCTATTGTGCTCCCATTATGATCTTCCTGGTGGAACCATCCTGACTGTCAAACACAACAGGTCATATATGTGTTTCAGTGCAAATTTTTCTTGAAACACAAAGAGATGGCATCCCAAGCATTTCTGGGTACAGAAGTAAGTGGAGGTTAACTGCTTCAGACTGAACAAAACTATGCCRTATTTCAGCACACACAAATCCATTAGAATGCACTATGCACAAATTTCCAAGCAGTCAGATTCCCACAAACTSGCTGCCCCTTGGAACTCTTGAAAAGCACAGTAGTCCTCAGAAAAAACGACATGCCCAAATGTTCCAGTGCATCTGATGCATATCAAAGTGTAGTCCACCACTGTAGATGGGGTTTAGGAATATTATAGTCAGAGAAAATATTTTTCCAAAATGCTGCAAGAGCTCATCTATTACCATGGAATTTTCAAGAACACTAGCCACTCTGATTATGTGTGATGCCTGCATGTTTCAGAATGGCAGTAACTTCCCCTTTCAACAATCTGCCACCTATGCTCAACTTCATGATACAAACATCAGCAACACACTGACCTACCATTCTCTCCTTGCTGTGGTAACTTATGCAGTACAGAGCCTCTGAACATGTTCTTCACTCCTGCTAGCATCCCCTGGMTTTACTTCCACATGCTGAAACATAAAAGTGTCTTATCATCAGCTGTAATGTAAATGAAAGAGAGGCATCAAATATAGATTTGGAAATGCACCACTGTTAGAAYATTCAGAGATGATAAAACAAATAAAAATGCTTGTTACAAGGAGTAAATACAAAATCAATTGGGTTGTGGAAAAACAAACTTCTTTAAAATACGGAAAAACAAACTTTTTTTAAAATAAAGAAACATTTCATATTTGTTTTGTTTGAAAGCAAGYAAAATATGTCTATGTTTATTTGTGTGGTTGGCAGCCACATTATATGGATAGCAAGTGTGTATACAAATAAATTATTATAGATGAACTTGATCTAACAGATTTTCTAACCATACTAAAAATATTGTAGGAAGACTTATAGAACCAGAAACTTATAACTGGAATGAAATAATTGCACCACTTAGACTTGAATTATTTGCTTCATACCATTGTGACAGAAGTTTTGATAGTTTTTTTATCAGGATTTTGGCATCCTTATGGCCTTGGGTATGAAGGCCRTGCACCAAATATGTTCTACAAAGTTTGTATGGAGAAACATAAACGTCAAATTAATGAAACAGTTTCTAACGTCTGTTAAAAACATCAATTTCAGCTAGGTGGGCAATCTTGATTTGCATTACACTCACCTAAAGGTAAAAGTACTCACAGCTTACGTTGATGATCATAAATGCAACTCCACAAGAAAATAAATGACAGATGCTGGAAAAATGCYTTTGGCTTAAAACATATTGCCAAAATTCACAGAAGAATTTAATGTGGTTAAAGTAGGATGTGGTGGAATTTGAAGTGAGATTTCTATATTTATAGCTAATAAATTA
>CADDXX010000762.1:216221-247021 GCA_902810485.1 Alauda arvensis
TGGTCAAGGAAGGAGAAAGTCTTTGTAATTCCTTAACAAAGGCAGTTACATCTGAAAGGACTCCCTAATTCTGGGCCTGCTAAAGCATTTTGTACTAAACSCATATTGAGCAAATTTCATAAACAAGGCATTGACTGTTCTTTGCCAGATGAGTGGCTTCATCAGTCATGCACRTACTCAATTTCATTTTTTTCAGTCTCTGTGATGTTTGAATATTTAGCTTCATCGTCTTTGGAGTAGAATGTATGATATCTTTTTCTCTAGTGTAGTAGATTAGATCTCTTTTTTTCCCCCCCTTCCTTATGTTTTTGAAATTTAGTTTTATCTACTTCTAAGAYTTTCTTTAGGTGGATGACTGATGTGTCTAAATCCAGAAGAGGCTACAGATTAAAAATCCCTGTCTCCACAGTTTGCAAAGCTGCTAGAAGCCAACTCGTAGAAACATGCTTCTCTATTGTCTCTCTCCCTACTCAGCCTATTTGTTACTTTGAGCCCCAGTTCTACATGTCCAGGTCTCTTCTGGAATAGCATCCAGATCTCAGGGGTCCAACTAGCAAATGTCAAACAAGTTCTGCTCCTGAAGATGCCTGAATACGGTTATATTTGGGAACAACCAACTTTAGCACACTGAAGTGCTTTTGTGGAGCTGAGGAAAGAAAGAAGACATTTTATTGCTGTTTCTGCCAGACATTAGTAAGTGAAACAAAACMACATGCAGCTGTACAGAAAGCTTTGGAAAAAAAAAAATCTGGTGAATTAATGTGGTTTATATCATGAAATCTTTCCAAGATTACCACTGATCCTTTTCCCTGAAGACAGGATGGAGGCTTGTTAATTGAACTCAGTCTGTTTAGTTTGTCTAAGAGAAGGTTAGAAGGTGACTTGATTATGCTATTTAAGTAACTGTACAAGAAAGATATTTCTGGTGGTAGATGCCTTTTTTATCTAATAGGGAAAGGTGTAATGATATCCAGTGGTTAGTAGACGAGGCTAGACAAATGTGAACTAGAAATAAATCAGAAATTTTAATAGTGAGAGTAATTAATCACTGGGAAAACTCAGCAAAGSATGAGGTGAGTTCTTCATTACATGAAGAAGATTGGATAACTTTCTTAAAAATATGGTGAAAGTCAAACAGAGATTATTAATATAGAAATTACCCATGGTTATAAGGTTCCAGTTCCTTTGCCCTGCATCGTTTAAAAGGTCAGAGYAGATCATCATTATGATACCTTTTATACTTAAAATAAATGAATCAATAGATCACAGAAGCTACCTGTTACATCTGTTACTTCAGACCTCTTACTCCATACACTTGCTATTTACATGTTCTGAAGAGAGCTGCCAGGACAGAAAGAACTTGCCCAAACTGACAAGATGAACTCACAGAGCAGGAGGTTTTGTGAAAGTGCAGATATAAAGGTTCTGAACCTTGTCCATCCASAGGCTTTGACAATATCTTGACAGGTAATTAAAATCTCTGAATCTTTCAATTTAGGTAAAAAAAAAAAAATAAGGCTTACTTTGTTTTAAAATTAGGCTGAAATATCTGCCAGCTGCAATCCTTTCACCCACTGCTAAGAAGACAAAATATTCAAGGAATGATGGTAACTCATGTGTGGGCTTGAACAAAAACACAGGCTGCCTTATAGGTACATCTCCAGAAATGCAGAGAATACTCTATCATCACATCTTCATTTAGACAATTTACAGGGAGGGTGAAAAAATATCCTGACCTCTGCAGAAGATGTAGCCATTGCTGTATTAAACAGAAAGGGATATTACTGACGAGATACATTAATATTAGGTAGTGTRWTACGGCTTTTGGAAATAACCATTTCTTATTTCATTTGTCCAGAAAAAGCCAGATGAATTMTTTCAGCCACTCTTCAAACCTGATRGGAAAGAACATATTTAAAATATGTTAGTCTTTTTCTATTTGCAAATACTAAGTCCAARGATTTATGTGAAAAGAAATTAAAAGGGATAAAGGATAGATGAACAAAGAGAAACAATAATATTGGAGAAAGGCAATTTCTACATTAGCAATATATYTAACATAAGATCCTGCTAGGTGTCTTGGTAAGGATCTGTAACCATGTTGTCCATATCTACTAAAGTTCAATCTGGGGTACCTTCTTCCTTTTCCTTTTAGCTTGTATTAGTTTTCTTAGCTGAGCCATCCCTTWGAGTTATGTTGTTTCAGGAACAGGAAGAGATGAGAATTGCACACATACAGCTGTAGCATTTCAGGTCTCTTCACCAATGATGCAATTTTTTTTGTTCATACAGCCCACCTGCCTCCATAACATTAATCCCTGCTCATTGTCTTCTTGCTGCTGGCACTTTCAGAAAGAGAACAGCACTATGTAAAATGTATAGTAGGGAATGAATGTGCTGCTCAGAACAACAGAAAAAATGTTATCACTTAACAGAGCTAAGGTTATAGTATTACTAAAATGCCCAATGTGACTTTCAGCTCTCTGCTTTTCACCAGCATGAGAGCAGTTCAGTCAATTATGGCACCTGGCCATTTGGGGTTGTCATGCTGCTCAGAGCTAATCCCATCATTTGTTCATGGGGATTGGTTGTTTGAGAGTTTTTCTAGGCTAAAGAGCTTACAATCAAATGTGTTATTGCATTAAAAGGGACAAAAAATAGCAGAACTGTACATTGCAGTGTATCACTCAACAGCTTTCAACGTTATATGGRCAAGAGGGATATTTTAAGTAAGGTGCTCTACTACAAGAAAAAATCATTTTATTCTTAATATATAGTTCTATATAGTTCTAAATTGTGATTTCACTTGCTCTGTAGAAGTGTCATATCTGCATGATTATGCTTCTCATGTATTTACAGTCTAGGTTTTTAGTCTGCTGACAAGCATGTAGCTCTACTGGCTCTTGAGATAAAAATAATGATGATATGAAATAGATTTCATTCCTTCTTGAGAATTAYCTATACAACAATTATTTATTAAAACCCATTTAAAGAAGATATCATTAGTAGAGGCACATGTATAGAAACCAGCTTGATTTTTAAATTCTCTTGTGAGAGACATGACTAATTATTTGACAAACACATACCACTCTTCTGGTTTTCATTTTTATAAAATTTATTTGTTATGGAATGTAGATGCATCAGTGAAACACAAAAATCCCACAGAATCCCACAAGGCTGCTTCAATAGAGGAAGTCTCTAATACAATAAACTGCAGAGACATCAATTTGATTATGTGAAAACTCCCTGCTGCATTTGGAATTCTGATTTGAGGGATACCAGCCTAGMTGTTATGTCATCAACCATTTTCTGCAGCAGAGATGCTTTTCTTGGATAGTAGATGTGTATCAAAAARCAAGTAGACAGCCTTGTGTGCCTTGAATATAGTCATTGATGATGATGGATTTCCACTGTATCAGAGCTTTTTAAGGGATTGATTGTACCATTTTTCTGCAACAATCCTTTATACAAGATAATCTGAAAAATTACTTTTTTTTTTTTGATTAAAGAACTAAAGGTAGTTATTTTGCACTTAAAAAATTGAAGAGCTTTTTTTCCATCATTTTTGAATGTTACTGATGAAAATTTTTTTTGCTGCTAGATGATACTGAATGGATGCATTCATCATTCCTATGATTTTACCAGATTTAAAATGGAAGAAATAAAGAACAGCATCTAATATTAATTATCCTTTCAATGTTTTCTAGTTGCTTCCTACTTCTTTTTCAATTGAAACCAATAACAATAGAAAAGTTTAATTCATGATTTAGTCAAAATACCACACAGTGATATTTTCAGCRCAGAAACACTGGATTTTTGTTTTTTTTGGTTTTTTTTTTTTAATGTGTAAATAACTTTCACTGCATATGGGTAAGAACAGGACATTAAAATATTTATACAGCTAACAGAAAACACATTCTGGAAAGTAAGTCAAAGCTCAGAACATTTGTGCTATAATAAAGCATACAATTTCTTAAGATAAACTTAGAATGTTCAGATTCTCATCTTAAAATGTTCTTTTTTACTTTTAAGACAATCTCTGAAGTGTTGGTGTAATTTTATTAGCCATCATTTGGAGCATGGCAAACAGCCAGAGAAGCACTCAATAGTATTTCCTGTTCACTTGACCATTCCCTTGCAAAATGAAGAGCTGATATRCATAAAACTAGACAATTAATCATTCATAGAATGTTTGCTCTGAATTTGCATGTTACTCTATAYCTCCAAATGGTTAACAAAAATGTCTTTGGATCTGTTGTGTTTTGGACATTGTGTATCTGTATCTTTGAAACAGGCAATTTCTCACTCTCCTGCCTTYGCAATAATTTCGTTTTTAGGACATTAACTTTCCTTCTTAAGGATAATTTACTTCACAACAGTYTTCTATTCTGAGCAACACAATATTCTTATCATAATTAGCACCATTTTAAAGTATTATTCTTTCAAAAACATTATTTGTAGAGCCTGTAGTTATGTGTGAATTTTAGTAATAACATTGCAAGCACTGATACATAGTGTCTTCTGGATCGTTTAAACTACAAAATGATAAATATTTATTGCTGTGGGTATTTCGTAAAGTAACACGCATAGTACCGGCTTCAAACAAAACTTGATTTCTAGTGAACATCAGAAATTCTTCAGGAATGGATTTATGTCAGTGTCTTTCTGGATYAAACTACTTACTATTCGAAGTAACTATTTCATTTTTCTTATAGTTTTTCTTTTTGTACTTATTGATGTTTCATATACAGCTGATAAAAACTTYGTTTTTTACACTATCACTGTTTAGYTAGCAAAAGGTGTTATTCTAACAACATGTTCATGGAACATCCTTAATTGTGCAGTCAGCTGACCGCGCTTCATCATTGCACAGATTTCAGACTGACATGCTCTTCAGAGACAAACTGTCTCCTATGGGATTCCTGCAGGCCTTGACCAAGGCACTTAATTTCTCAGTTTTCTTTCTGTAAAATTCTCATAGTAGTGCTGCTTTTTCTTAGTCTGCTGGAGGTCTTTGTGACAATATTTGCATTCACAGTATTTACTTCTGTAAATATCATGCCCAGTATGAGAGGAGGTTTGGTTTTAGCAGAGGCTTCAAAGGGTTTTTGCAATGAAAGAAAGAGAATAACCCTACATGTTGATATTTGTAGACAGACAGACTAAAATTACATAGCTGCTCAATTGAAAAATGCATTCTGTTTGAATCCAGGACATCATTACTGAAAAGTTCTGCTCATGGGTTTAGGTTCCTACCTCTTTGCTCTACCTTTAGAAATTCACATTGGTCATGTCAGCAAGGGGAAACACCTCCATGTCRTGCAATATTTACTGCACCGATCTTGTCAGCTGTCCTCAGCAGACTCTGTRCCAAAGCCACCATCTACACATGAAATAAAGTGCATGCATTAGAAGRAAGGGATAGTGTTTAGAAGAGAAAGAAACAACCCATGTAGCTGAAAAGAGACATTGGATGGCGAAGATTCTCCACCAGTAAGGCAGGAGAGAGGTCTAAATTAGTTTGTTTCACTGGGAAATTTTTGACACTGCTTCTTAATTTTTGTGTTTATCCACTCAAAGCTTATGTCTTGGAGAAGGATGGATGCACACTGTCCTCACTATATTGCGGAGGATGAACAAACYTTTGTTTGAGGTTAGAGTTAAACCTTTCACTTTGTTCTGCAAAATTTCTAATTTCATCTGTTTTAGAGTCAGGCTATGATACCAGTGAGGATTGAATTACAGATAYGATTCCTATTTACATCATGCTCCCTCTGGACATTGGCTTGATAATTTACATCACTGTCAAATTTTGTGCATGCACTCCAATTCCCAGAATATATAATTCTCTCACTTGAATAATGGTAACATTGCCTGAATATAAACTGGCTGCTTTAGCTCAAAGTTATCGCTACCATAAATGGATCCAGGAGCATTTTTCAGAAAAGATTATAGGGAAAGGTGCCCATTTACACTTTTTGTGTTCCTTATTATTAATTTATTTTCATTAATTTATGTAGTGAAGATGTAATTAATTATCTAATTTTTGAGTTTAAAAAATTCTATATATACTTAGGATGACATTTTGGTGTTGTGGGGTTTTTTTGTGGTTTTTTTTTGGTTTTTTTTTGTTTTTTTTTTGTGTGTTTTAATATATGGTACAACTTTTGATGGACAGAAATGGAATTTAAAGTTTCAAGATCAACTCCCAGTGCTTTTTGCTTATCAGGCAAATATGCAGTTACCTTTTCTAAAAAGATGTCTCCAATTGTGAATAGTGTTTTTTCTTTTTTGCAAACCTTAAAGTCAATACAAAAGGAAATGCTCATATATTTCTATAGAAAACATAAGTATAAATGCCATTTTAAATAACTTCCATAAAGTGTCCCTGTAAGCCATAAAGAGAATCAAACAAAACRTTGTTCTATTTGGCATTCCAAGCACTACAATTCATGAATAAGTTCAAGTTACTAGCCCTTCACAAGAATTTTGCCTTATGAAAGTGTACATTTTTATATAAAATCCTTCTCTAAACATAAAATTAAAGCTCTTTACCTAGCATTCTGGTAGTCTGAGGGACAAGAAACATTTTGGATTAAGGCAATGCATTCACACCGTGCATTTAAGACAGTGACAGACTGTAAGAGTTTACAGCTTCCTGCAGATGTTGTGATTCATGTTCCAGTTCAATCAAAAATTATTCAAAATATGAGCAAGTCCAAGGCATTTTTGGTGTYTTCCAGAACAGGAAGAACGAGGGAAGGAAGTAAAAAGTGTAGGTAAACATTAATCTAACTAAGAAAGTCAAAATCACTTGGATGAAAATTACTTGGGATGACCTTCAGTTCAGCATGTAATTAATGGGTCATCAAAGTTCAAGGCTTTTCCTCAAYTGTCCTATATAAAGGCAGAACAAATGCCTTCACCTGTGTGCATCAAGTTGTCATAGGAGGGCCTATGGAGTCAGTACATACATTAATAAATTAATGTAATATTTTTCTATTTTTTTCTGTCTATTTTAGTGTACCATAAGAGCAGAAGTGTCGTTATCATGGCATAGATACATGAATTATGTCTTTATGGCCTGTGCCTGCCTTCCCAGAATGCCATCTATCCAATGAGTACCACTGAGCTGTGTGTGAGAAGCTGAGGTACTGCACAGTGTCTTCTATGCCAGAAAGCCCTCTACTTTGGGAAAATAAGGAAACCATCCAAACAGCTGAATAGATTGAGTACTTGAGGTGGAATATTAAGGAAGATTAGATCTGTTGAGCTTTCTGAATGCCTATGTTGATACAAWTTCCTGTGTTCAAATGTGCTCGTCCAAAGTTGTTTGTGTAAAATTTGGTGTCTAGTCTAAGGTGATCCTGCAGAAGATAGAAGAGGTGTTTATTCTTGTATAACCTACACTTATCCCAACCTCAATTTCATTTTAAACATGCAACTATGTCCCCTTCAAGAGATTATTTCCMTGTGTGTGAATCGTTGCATATCCCTTGTTTACATCAGTGCCACTACTGAGTAATATTAGGATCTATTTGAGTCCTTGATTTTTTTGATGTCTTAAGTATGAGCTGGAAAGCTCTCCAGAAGTTGATTTTGGGGAAAACACAAACTTTTTGTGAAAATACCAAAGCAATGCACTGGTTCTGTTCAGTACAAAGTTAATTTTTCTCAGTGGTGGAGATGGAGCATGGGTTGAGGCACCACTTGTTGCCTTATCTAAGGCGTGACGACCTGGTTCAGGAATGGCACGGCGACTAAACTCAGGCTGCTRCGGGCTATCAGCYTACAGACACCAATGTGGTGGAGGCAAAGTGRYGTTTATTGTCTTATCTYATGGGTTTATATAGTCTTAGGGGGTTTTGCTACGTCATAGGGGGTCTGTGGTCTTTCTTAGGTTAGTAAGGARTGGAAAACTACTGGGGTTTGGAGGGGAATGGAAAGTTACTGGAATTTAGGGAGGATGCTGTAGGGCTARGGAARTTAYATTCTATAGGRAAGATAAGACACTGTACTGGAGTGATGGGGRAAGGGCCCTTAACTGCTTTCCGTGACAAYTCRAAATCTTCCGAGCGCCTGTCCCTATTCTACCACATTGTGGCTTGGAGATGGACACATCATTGCCAGGGGCAGGAGTAAGGGCCTTTCAGTTTCAAGGAGGAGGGTGTTCCTTCTGGCGGGGAGGAGCCAATGGACTATTGTCACAGGCTTTTCATGTAAATAGTTTCATCGTATACCTTTTGTTATTAATTTATTGCCACTACTATTCATCTTCTTATCTCTTTGCTGTGTCCARTGAATTGTTCTTATCTCAACCCATGATCTTTACCTTCTGTTCTTCCAGTTGGAGGGAGAACGAGTGGCAGTGTGGTTTTAGTGAGACTACTAAATTGAATACAATTTGTAAACCATGACAAGCAGATATAGTAACATGTAACCAAAAATCTATAAGAATAAACCTTTTCATTTTTCTAGAGTTAAAGTGAGCTTATTCCTAGCCTCCTTGAGTAACTTCCTTATTAAYTTACTRATAAACCTGTAAATTGTGTTAGATGCCCATTCAAAAGGTTTTTATGCAACTCCAATTTACRTGTAGGAGAAGGTATAATAAATAAATAGGAGCACCAAATAATAAATAATGAAGACCAGGAAGAAGGAAGGAGTTTTTTATGACTGGAGATGTCTGTGTGTGTACATCTGGGAGCTGTTCAAGCACGTAGTTACAGCTGACGTCTCTAGATGGCAATCTTACATATGTTACACACATAATGCTTTCCATTAGAATGCAAGTAAGCGTTCAGTCTCTGAAGAAATGCTATGTAGTTGCTACTGTTGTGCAATTGTTTTTGAAAAGTACCCAAGCCTACTTTTTTTCCCCACTTTAATTTCTGTTTTGTAACAAGAAACAAACATGATTTGTCAGCTCATATTTCTGGAGAAATGCAGGTTTGACTGCTTTTTAGGGGTTGGTTTAATTCCATACGTGTGGAGGGCATGAGGGAAGCACACCCAGGCAAATTGCTGCTTAGCTGGATAAATGGGCTTATGAGAATTCTGCTACCACATTCTAGGGGACCAGTGAGGGTGTCAGAAGCAAGATACTCTTTTGGAAACAACAGCATTACTTATCTCCTTATCTCTCAACCTGTCAKTTACCTAGGAATGAGACCAGATTGCTCCCAGCTGGTTAAGGCATTGCCAGAAGCACTATTACTGCACAATCACCCCTATCATTCTCCCTGTGATAAACAGAAAATGAAGTACCTCCAGAGAATGAATCACACCATTGATGGGCTCTCAAAGTGCCTTTTTAGCTCTTTGGCTATACGAGGATTTTCTGAAGAGACCAATCCTAAGCGAAGCATTTCACAGAGGTGCACGAGGGCAGTTCTGAGCTATAAYAACTACATTTGTGCAGAAGTGTATAGATTTTAAAATTGTTTAATTTTCAATTCAATTCTGATTATCAGTCTTTTTAGGGATAAATAGAATAAAGATTGGGAGATTATGGGGACAAGAAGGAATGCATCACTACAGAAAAGACAAGACGGAAGATCAGTGAGAAAACAAAAAGCTGAAGTTACCTGAAATCTGTGAATAAATACAAGAAGCAGAAGGCAAACCTCTGCAGTGAGTCTGGCAATGTTCTGTGTTTAAGCTCTTCCTTTGCTCTAAGCAGTAATGATTATTTCTTTACTTTAGTCTGAATTTTTCAAAAGCCACCAGAAAAGAGAGAGGAAATAAGAAAGTTAAACAGAAAAAGTATATGCATGTGAGCTTATGGGGAAGGATAGATCACTGAAGCRCTAGTATCAGAATTACAGCTGTCTGAATATCARTAAGGAATAAATAGAAGCAAATATACTCCATAACAAAATAACTGAACTCAGCTTCCTCCTAGAGGAATGATGGATGACTGTGTCTCTTAGCTGAGCTTAMTACAAGTCTTGTGCAGCCAATACAAATTCAGGGCCATGCAGGACAGGTTTTGGCACCTTCGAGAACACCTTTTACATGTATTAGACAGCTGTAGCTTGCAAGCAGATTCTCTGCTTCCAAAGGATTGGATCTGGGTCCTGTGACAGCAGAAAATAGACTAGTGCAAAGCCTGAGAGAATTTGAATTCCTCAGAGATGAAAAGGCAGAGAATATTGTTATCTAGATAGATGTAGTATCATGAGAAAAACAAGGACATCTGAATCTCACTCCTTCTTCTTTTACTTCGAGGATGAATAACTTTCTGTGAGTAATTTACCTCCTCCTTTTGTTACRTAGTTAACAAATTCACTTTTCACCTAAATTATAAAATTTCACTTAAATTATAAAATTAAGCCATTAATCCCTTGCTTAGTTCTGCCTAGTGTTAAGACCATGTGACATGACAGGCAATATTCAGWTCCCATCAACTTGGGAATTTAGGATGTTACTGGCCTTACATGGAAAAACAGTAAGGTATTGTTCATCTATTGACTGAGTGTCCACTTAGTGATACATTAAAGTATTAGGTGTTTCCATAATGGACTGCAAATCAGACATAAGAAAATTCCACATTTGGAACAGCTTCATATTACACTTAGTTTCTTTAGACCAACACAGTGACTTCAGCAGCATGTTGTTTTCAAGGTGTATTTCTGTCATTATAATGAAATGAATATTGGAAATAAATAGATGTTTAAAGGACTGATGTAATACTGAAGCCTAATGGCATTCCAGTGGCTRGTAATATTTGCATCATGTCTTAAACCTTATGTATTTCTATACAACATCTGGAAAAGAAGCTGTAAAGAATCCATATTTCTGAGTGATGGTAAGACAAGAAACACTGTCTAGTTTTTGTCAGATTGTGACTAGGTAAAAATGGAGGTRGACAAATTACAAACGCTGGAGTCTATGACAGCTTCATATAAAAGTCTAAAGTGTTAATCAAATGACTAGGACATTTTGCCTTTGAACAGAAGTACATGAATTTAGGGTATATGATAGGTTGTATGTAAGTAACCTTGTAAAAAAATGGCTGTGCCCATAAACAAAATTAAAAAGAAAACACTGAAGCATTTCTATTTAATGCTATAATTTAGTAGGTTCTTGAAATTATTTCAACTGAATTTTGTGAAAATATGGTTTCATATCTGGAATATTTTAAYGGCCTCATGATATAAATTAGCAAAGGAGGACTCCTAAAAGCTATTTAATATTTTTGTTGCTGTTTTGCATTTTAGATCTCCACTTAATAATTGAAATGAGCTTGTTACAGTATTAAACAAGCAATAAAGTTCAGAATCTGTTGGAACYTTCCTTTGTTCTCTGACTGCTGCTGCTCTAGCACTCTGAAAAGCTCACTGTAACAGCTGAAGTTTTCCATGTTTGGTGTTTTTCTTCCTCTGTCATACATTTCGAAGTTTATAGAAAAAATGTTTAGAAGAAGGAGATGAGGAAGTTTAAAATTTTAAAAGTTGAGACACACTGAGASTGAAAAATGGCAACGATTCACTGCAAACATTTCAGTTTTTTCAGAAAAACTAGGGATGGTATCAAYGTGTCTGAACACCTGGATAAACAGCAATACATAATTTACTACATGCATGTTAATTTAAAAGTCTACTTTTTACAGGTTRCAATGATCTTTGTGTTCTGAGTAACTGCCTTGGAATGTTAAGAGCAGCAAACTTGACAGTGGCAGCTACCTAGCTGAGCATGATAATACCTCTCTTTCTATGTATCCACAGCTAATCACACTTCACCTGCAAACTGGTACAGAGATATATTATTTTAGCAGCAAATCCTACTTTACAGGCATTCCACCTGTCCTCAGAGACTTTTAGGCTCCAGCCCTGCTGTACAGTCCCACTGCTTATGTCTGGCTTGCTGCCAAACACAAATAGTTCTTCTGCCTAGAAGAGCAAAAACTTAAACTACAGGGCTAAATTCTTCTTTGGCTCATRCTGTGTGCAGATATGCTTAGCTACATGTATTATCAGCATCTCTCTTTGTCATGTGAGAGGGGAGATTTCCTCAAACATTTTGTGTTTGATTATTCTGTCAGTGCCCCAGGAAAACCAAGAACCAGTCTGCCAATGTCCTCTTATGGAGTTTCTCCACTGAGAARTCTGCTGGATTGGAGAGCAGTTTGACTGGCTTGTTAAGGGACACAGACCAACAGAGTAGGAGATATCCTCTCCTGGCTCTCCATGTTTTAATTGAGTATGTTATCTGCTGCCAGCAAACACCAGTGCCCTTGAAGGACTCATACAWATAATTTACAAAGTAAATTATTTTWATTAATAAAACTCTTTATTAATAACACTRTGACAGGTTGAGGCTTGAAGACTGCTAGTGATAGTATCTAACTGCAAAAACATATTCAAAGCAATAGGCAAACATGCKCCAATCACTAATCATTCATCATACATGAGTATGGGCTTTACCCAGAAGGTGCCCCTGTAGTGGAGAAGACAGATTCAGCCTGTCAGTCAATCCCAGAAATTACAATAAAGTCTTCTCTAACTTCTCCCCATTCTTAAATAGTTTTTATACTATTTATCTTTAGGTGGAGCTTGAGTGGTTCTAATCATGCAGTTTATTCAGTGAGGGGTAACTGTACTTTTGAGGTGGRTAACTTTGGGATGGAGGTGTGCATCTTATATCTGAGGTAAGTTTGGGATGGAGATGTGTATCCATCTTACATCTGAGGAGAGTGATTTTGCCACAGTTGCTGGTACAGCAGCAAAACATCTCCTATAACCCTTGATGCAGGGATGTTATAATTTAAATGATGAMATTTGTACCTATTTTKACYTTATGCAAAAGGCCTTTAGCAGATTTAATCTGAAGATTTTTCCCCATTTTTAGCTAATGTTTCTCTGCTTTGTTTCTTACCAAAAGTCAAGCATTGGTACAAATTGACAGATACTTAGGTCTGCTTATATTTACCTATATGTACTACTGTGTAAATAATTAGTAACAGTCTGAGRTAAATCTTTTCATGGCAAGGAAYTGTAGTTTGAGAGTGAGAAACCTGGTACTGTATGCTGAAATGTTTTGTGTTCTTTTGCTTTGTTTGTTTTCTTTTTAAATTAAATTTAAAAACAGTAAACTGATTCAGTGCTATGGGAAAGATTTGCTTATAGAGGAAACTGTTGACTCCAAATCATGCTTTTCATGAGAAAATTACTGGGGAAAGAAAATTTAATGCTGTTTTCCCCAAGTACATGTATGTTAGAGGAGGCCTAGTGAGTTAAGTCAGATTTGAACAGCTGTAACACCATTATTGTGTACAATGGGAGCTTTCGKGAAACATCATGGGCTCTCGTGATATCCAATGTAACAAACAAAAAAACCAGTGGAAGTTCAGGATTTGAATGTAGTATGCTAAAATAATCTTTTTACCCTTTTCATTCAGAGAATGGACAGCTTGAACTCTGGCGACAGTGAAGTGGCATTTGTTCTCTCTACTTAGAACTGTCAACTGCACTGCAGTGATGAAGATGGCTTTGAGATCACATTGAAAGAGATGCATATAACCAACAATGTATTGAATCAAACTGCATCTAGGGGGAAGTAAGCAMTCTAATAAAAAAGTAGAATAAAAATGTTACAGAAGCTGTTACAAAAGAATGCTTTTCCTAGGACAAGTGAGAAATTTCACTGAAAATTCAAGCTGTCACAATGRAAATTTTGTATGTGTTTCTGGACAAAGAACACAAACATACCAACTAGTATCTTGTCATGAGTTTCATGAAGTTCGCAGGATGAGCCCAAGGAGACACATTTAATTGATGGTTTCCAAGGCACATTTGAATGTTCCTGCAGCTGATAGAAGCTAGTAGTCCTGAAAAAAGAAAATAAAGTGTTATGYCTTAGAAATTAGTAAAAAACTCTGCCCCTCCCCAAGAAATTTGGGGCCATATGAGAAAGTAAGTAAAGGATCAAGTTCTTCAACTGAATTYTTCAGAATTAGAATGCAAAATTCGTTTTATAGAGGTAACTACAACTAAATGTCTTTGTCTTCGGTTTCCTGCTTGAAGCCAAAGTGATGTCTATTACTTGTTACTGTTCCTTCAGTATTTAATTCTTATATTTTTGTGTGAAGTCATTTTCAGTAATATGATCTGTACTAATCACTGCCATCTGATTTGACATCTCTTACAATGTCAGTTAGATAATGTTATTGTGAAACTTGGAATGAAAATGACTTGGATGACTGGAAGCTRCATTAAATTCAATTGGAGTTAAATAGGCTATTAATCAACACTTGGTGACTACTCAGCCTGAAGTTCTCCTTAGTGAATAGTTTTGAAAAATATTATGGTGACACAAATAGAAGAGATTTGTCTTTTAAACTAACCTTGATAATATTGGTACAATTTTGTTAATGCTATTATTTTTCCAATATTAGTTCAAGGGCCTTTATAAGCAAGTCATACAAGGATATTTCCTTAATAGTTCTGAGCCAGATTCTGTKTTTTGATTTTCATAAAGGCTCCCACTATAGGTTTACTCACTTGTAGGTAATAGAAGATTGTAGGCTTTTATGGGCTGTGTGTTTATATTTTCAAATTTGTAATTTTCAGTATTGTTGTATCCAGAGACAACCAAATCAGAAAACTGCAGCTAGAGCCTCAGTGAGTCTGAGTTTATAAAGATTTACTTCCAGCATGTGGGAACACCTTTATTGAGATAAACATGTTTAAARATTATTTTAAAATATTTTTGTTGTCTTCAGAATTTTTACTAGCAGTCAAAGTATTTAAAAGACTTTTTATATTTATCTAACACTATTTATATTTTATGATCATACAACAGAATCCTGGAGTGTCCATAGAAGCAATGTGACCCTCTGCATCTGTCTAGGGTAGTAAAAGTCAAAGTTCATGACATGGTCTTGACAATACTTTTTTTTTCATATTTTATGGATTAAATTAAATTTACATTTCACTTTGGCAAATAGATAATTTAAAAGTAGAAGCTAATAAAAATTAAAATAAATGATCATTGACTTGAAAGTCAGCTTTTAAGTGTCTAACATGCAGATTATTTTTCACAGGGGTGAGTTCAGTCCTTTCTTGATGTGCAGTCAGCTAATATTGTCTCAGATTAGCCATTCAGATTCTAGAACACAAACCTCTTTGGATATTTTAGAAAATGTAGTTCTGAGCTTTTAAAAAATTGCAATTTTTTTTTGTGTGTAATAATTTTTCTAGAATGACCTCTGTGTTGAGAATTTCATAAAAATGCTCTGTGTCAATAGTGAAAGTGACTTCTCTGATACCTAGTGAGGTGTTTAACTGAGTGATAGTTGGGGTTKAAAATATTTCTTACAAATGTAACCATATTCAGGAATATGTATCCAGACATTGGAAATCTTACCTACATGAAAACTGACAACTAATATTCTTCCTTTCAAAACAAGTTACTGGATAACTTGTTAAAAAAATAAATTCTTATTGTAAATTCACACATACAAAGAAATAAGAACCTTGGATATCTTCACAATGCTTAGGAAGACATGCTCTTGGACAAGAACTTCTATATTCCAATCTGGGATCAAAGATGTTAGGACAGTTAAGGTGGGAGGAAGCTTATGAATGATAAATTCCAAAAATCTGGTTCAGCAAATCTCAGTAAAATATAGTCAGTTTAGAATGCTGGTCTGTTGCTGTTGGACACAGAATGAAAAACGAATRCTCCAGTTATCAGAAGGCAAAAACARAAGAAGGCTYTATTCCATGATTTCGCTCCATTTTTATAAAGTGTTCCAATGCAGACTTTACATGTTTGGTGAACAGGAACAACACCTCTCTAATCCCATTGGTTAACCAGAGAAATAGCAAAACAACACCTGGTGGAAATTRTTTTGAGAAAGAAAGTTGTTTTGATGAAATTGCTTTGAGAAAAACTTTCCAGAGAATTTCTTCCCCTGGGAACGAGTTTAGCAAGCTAAAATCTTTTAGATTTAGAAATATCAGGCCCACACTGGTCTRCTTGGTTTCAGCAGAAGATTTGAAAAATCTGATTTCTCTTTTAAAAAGCTTCTGCTAGGCTTATGTGTATATAAAATGATCTTTCCCTGAATATTAAAAGAAATCACAAGTCAGCTTGTTGAATAACTGTGGCTATTCTGACTTCTGTAAAAAATATCTTATTAAATATCTTATTACAGAAGTCAGAATAGCTATATTTATAATATAATAATTCATGCATATATAATTTTTATATATTTTATATATTTTATATATTTTACATAGTCTATATATAAATATAAAATATTTTATATGAATATAAATATAGTTTATATAATTTAAAATATTATTTATATATCAGTTCAAAATTTATAATTTCTATTATAATATCATAATTTGTAATTTATAATAGCATTATAAGTATGACAAAGATGTGATTGTACTGYTGCCTCTTAGACTAAACTTTCTAAGGAGGAAATTTGTCATTATGTGTTTTTTCAATGGGGCCTTGGTTCCTCATTTTAAAGCTCTAGCTGTAAATGAAGTAAAAGTATTGAATAATATGTGTTCTTATACTGTCTTTTCATGGTTTCATAAACAAAAACATGTAAGGGCAAACCAAAAGTCTATCCATCTTGGAATGCTGTWCAACTGAAACTGCTTTTAAAATTAAAACTTTACTACAGTATCATATATTTAGCAATTTTTCCTTATTGTCTTGTTGTGCTGTATGTGGAGAAGATTAAAAGTCAACTGGAATCACAGTTTTTAAAAGCTGCTTGGTGYTTCAAGTTATTATTTTCTCCACCACCACCACCCTCCCCCACCCAGCAAAGAATACAAAGTAGTATGTTCCAAGCCTATTAAATTTATAACCTTCTTACTGAAAACCCATCTTTWAAGGATKTTTTTTTTTTTTTGCTTGCAGACTTTGCATTTGTGATATGGAAAATTGTGGTTGGTGCAAAAATTCCAAGGTTTATTCATTTGGAGTGGGATTTAACTTATATGTTAATACCTATGGATTTGTATGTTTGCTGAAAAATATCTAAACATGAGGCTTGTATACTCCTTTTGCTTTCCTCCTAGATGCCTTAGGTTTTGACTTGGAGATCGACTTGCTGGTCAGGTGAAACTGCTGCTGGTGTTGGCATAATGGAGACTTGTAGAAATGAAAGGAATGTTTAGTTAAAAAACAAATATTTCCTAAATTTATGAAACTCAGTGATAAGCAGAACAAGAAGTTGAAATCTGCTACAATTTTAGTAGTATCTGAGTCATAATTTACTGGCAAATCTTTAAAACTATAATTACAGTCTGGTTTGGATATTTTTCTTTTGATTTTGTTACTACATAATRAGACTTTTACTTTTCCAGGAAACATTCCTAGAAAACACTTTGAAATTTTATTAAACGTGATTCCAAATATTTTGGGCCACTGCACAATGCTTTCTTTCAGGAGCTATTTATATTTTTCATCAGGTTTCATWTTTCTGTTGCTGTTAGTACACACACTGAAAATGTGTCAGTGAGAATACACAAATATTATTCTAGTTGATCAAATCAAGCCTCCTCCAAAGCTACTATTTGGTGCTTTGTTAAAAACAGAGGGAAAAAACAAACAAACAAATCCCCCAAAACTATGAGAAACAGGTTAAATACTAATAACTCTTTTATAKAAACTTCCCTTTTCTGGCAATCAGGAAGTTAAGGATTTCTGGAGACAGTTTTTCTTCTCCAGGAATGTGTTAAATATTCATTGGTGCTTCTATGGGTTTCACTAGGACCCCACCATTAATACAGAAAAAAAAATTAGACTCCACTTCTGTTCTTCTAGAAAGTATCTCAGGATGTGAACTTCAGACAGACTTGACAAATTAATTGAAAAAATCCTATAGCATTTACTTGCATTCAGTTCTCAAAGTTAGATATTCCTGTAAGTTTCTGGGTTATACTGAAATGAAGGAAATTAAGGTAAGCAGCTTTCAGAACAATATGCTCAGTGTATTTTCATTTGAGAAAGTGTCTAAAGGCAAACAGTTGTCATTCAGTGGCAAAGAAAAAAAAGCTAAGACAACCACTTAACAAGAAAAGACGTCATATTTTGTGAGATCCAATCTAGGCAGAGATGGCACTCTAAAGATTGCTTACCCACTYCTCTTTTATTCTTGCCAAAGYACAAAGAAACAATGTTTSTCTGCATCTCTTTTGTTTGACTGATTTTTATGAATAGATTTTTTGTATTATCAACTTCTAAGCAACCCTGAGAAAAGATAAATTGAAGAAAATACATTTGCTAATTAAAGAAATTACTGTGAAAAAGCAATATGAAAATGATTGTGAAAGGTCATGTGCATGTGTTTTTKTGGATACAAATCTTCATTAAATAATAATTCCCACTTTTCATTTTGTAATAAAAAAGCAATTTATTTATGATATCTAAATGGGAAAATTGCATTCATATGAATAAAGTATTTTATTGTTTTTCTCTGACTTGCAAGGGAAAATAATGGTAGAAAGACGATTGCCATGAATTGCCAATTTTTATCATAGACGAAACTGGTGATTGGAAGTTGCAAATGCTTTGAGTAAAAGGTAAATAGGATATTGGCCTTTTTATCACTGGTTGGGTGACAGGTGCCTTGCAGATTGAAAGACAGATATGTTTTTCTMACTGAAAAATTCCCCCTTTTGGCTCAGCAGCTTGCAATTTTTTATTACTGAAATATGATCATGTATGTGTTACTTCATAACTGTTGTCAACAATTCTCAAGGTCTCCTGAGTAATAATCTCTAGCTAAGACAATGTAAACCAATATAATACAACTGGGTATCACTCTTTCATTGACAGTGAATGACAGTGTTAAATACTACATGTTAAAATCCCAGATTTGGTGTCATCTGTATTTGCATCCACAGACTGATCTATCAGTCTCCGTGCACTCAATTATATCTAGGAATAAGCATTAYTATTATTATTATTGTTATTATACCAACAGTCTGGCATAGTACCAACCTAGAGTTTGTGAGCAAATATTCTTTTATGAATGGCAGGTACACCTGAGAAATTGGTTGTGCTTTACACTGGAATAACTTTCAGAGTAGAGCAAGATGGGAAAAAAATCTTATCTGAAATCAGCAGGTTTCTCCTTGCAAAATAAGTCTGATTTATCTTCACATGGGCAGGAGGATTATGGCAATTTCATATAAAAATAAAATCATAAAGTGGCTTGGGTTAGGAGRATCTTTTGACGGGCCCTGGTAAAAGGTTCTCTCTTCTTCTTAAAAGCTCCCTTTGTACATTGAAAAGTTGCTCTAAGGTCTCCCTGGAGCCCTCTCTTCTCTAGGTTCAACAACCTCAACTCAGACTTTCTTCATAGGAGAGTTGCTCCAGCCTTCTGACCATTTTTGTGGCCCTTCTCTGGATCTACTCTGGCAGGTCCATTCATGTCTTTCAGGTACTGTGGATCCCAGAGCTGGATGCTGTACTCCAGGTGAGGTCTTACAAGAKTGGWGTAGAGGGGAAAATTACAYAGCTGGACACAGGTCTGATGTGGCTGACTTTCTGTTCTGAAGGTGCCCAYTGGCAGCTCATGTCCAAATTTTCCTCCCATTACCTATGTTACAGACTAAAATATCAAATAGTATTGATCCCAGTATGGACCCTTTCAACTTGGACATTGAGTCATTTACTATAACTCTTTGAGCACAGCCATCCAGYTGATTCCTTATTCATCCCACAGTCCTTTCCTCAAACCTTTATCTCTCCAGTTTAGCAGTCGGGATGCTGCCAGGCATTGTATAAAAGGACTTGCAGAAATGCAGTTAGATRACATCTGTAGTTTTTCCTTTTTTCCACTGATGCAACCACTTTGCCATAGAAGGCCCATGGGTCAGTCAGGTATGATTTGCCCTTGGCTCTCTAATCACCTCCCTGTCTCTCATATGTTTCAATATCAGAAATCTGATGTGTGATCTTACCAAGCAAGAAGGTGAGGCTGATGTCAGTGTCATGTCCATGGCAGTAAAACATGGACATACAATTTTTGCTGTCATTAAAATATGAACTGGATGGCTTAAAAACAAACAGTAAGTGGGAGGAAACCTGTGTCATTGTTAAAATTTAAATTTACTTCAAATCTGTCTATAAATCTACTGCCTTTGTAGCTTCAAGGGAAAAAGCCAGAGAGACAGGGAATTTTAATGACTTGAATAGCAAGTACTAATTAGAAAGCTGTTTTTGAGCGTATGGACATTGTTTCTGAGCATTTAAAAATATTTTATGGTGCCGCATAAGTAAATGGGGAGCAAAATGCTAAGGACATTGTGAYGAATTTGGAAGACAAGATGCAGTCTCTGTCTTACCCTGTTGTTTTGTTGTTATCATATTGCTATACTTCACTTAAGCTACACTTAATAAGATGAACAGTCACATGGTGGTTGTTTGGTAGGTTGAAATCAGGTCAATGTCTTGAGAAATAAAACATCTTAGTCCTCAAGGTATTGTCCTATGAGACAGGTAATAGAAAAGATCCTAGAAGTATTGCAGAACAGGCTCCTTATTTTTGTTGCCAATAAAACAGGATAAAAACATGGAAGGGTCTGCTTTTGGTCACATTTGTGTTTATGAAATATGATTTAAGCCCATGACATCTAAAGGTAACATTTGTACATCTAAAARTATTTGCAATGTATTCTGCCAGCCCTAATAGTTGGGTTATTTTAGTTTGTTTGGTTTATCTCTGCAATTAAGGTTGATGCTGCTAATACCGCTACTACCACTTCTTCCAATACTACAATTATGAGTTTTTGCTCATAGTTTACTAATTGAGAAAAGATTTGTAGTTTCTCAGTTTAAAAAAAGCCATCAACACTTGCCTCCTACTTGTTAGTAGATGTGCCTAAAATCTAGTGATAACATTTTATTTGTCACAGTATTGAGAATCTAAACCCATCAGGGCTAATCACCCAGTTCAGTCAGTAACTATGAACTACTTATATGTGAAAGAGATTAGCAGAACCRAATCAGCATGGACAGCACATGAAAGGGCATCTTATTGATTTCAAACTGCAGGATCAATTATTCACATCTTGCTCCCATGAAAATCAATGATATTTTTTTTTTCTGACTATAGATGGGAATTGAAGTCCATATTGTAACAATTCTATGTTTCTGTAGATTTGCTTTTGTGCATGTCAGAGTTGCACAATTCTGTGTACCATATTTTTTAATTATACATTAATTATTAATTTTCAGCTCTCAGGAAGGYATGACAAAACTAATTGTGGCATTATAAACTATATAAAAAAAGGACAGCTATTGCAAGTGTGTCTTCTTTATTATCAGAAAGTTGTTGTGAGCCATCTGGGATAGAGTCCAAAATTTRTTCTTACCAATTATAATGAAAGCTTATACAGAATGCTACACTTCATATTTATGGTAATCTTTATTATGAGAATAAGGGGCTGCAATTTTAGTAAGTGTTAAAGAATACAATAGACAGTGGTCTAATATCTCTATTAGTCATTTAGCTGTTCACACATAGAATAGTTTGGTATTCCACAGCCATCAACAGGTAAACTTACTTTGAAAATTTCATGAGGTATTGATTTTATTTCTTTGACAAAAGATGTAATGAGAACACAGCATGTCACAAGAGGAATCTATCCTTATGACAATGATTGCAACAAGAATAGAAATCTAAACTTGCAGTCCACACCATTTTCTAAAGACAAGAGTATTCTGGTTTCACTACTTTTTRTTCTTTACTTTCCCTTTTTATATTAAATCTTATGTTGCAGCAAGCCAGTTTTGCTTTTAAGTAATCTAGATGAGTAATTTTCAGATAGCAAGAATCTAAAGGCAGGAGATGATTTAACCCTATTTTTCTTACTGAATATGTCAAATAGGTTACTTTGTCTCTATGATTCTCCCCTTGTTCCATTTCTCCAGTAAAGTACCATTGCAACCACCATAATGAATCATCATTAGACTGAATATCAATGGATATAGTTAATATTTATATAAGCATACACAGACACATGTATTTGCAGATATATGTATTGTTTATTCTTCTGTTTTATCTTCCATATACTGCTTATTTTCTCCATTTAGCATCTTCTCTGGGTAAGGGACATACAGCACCCTATAAGTGATAGCACATTTCAAAAAGGCAATGATAATAACTGTTGTTTGTTTTAAAAGTGTGGACTTTCAGTTCCTTGGAGATTTTTAATTTATAGCCAAAGGGTGGATTTTTTCCTTATTTTCAGATTTCAATGTGCATTGACTCTTGCAGAGGTRAGGATATGGTATCTGTTCTGGATGTGTTCAAATAATGAGATAGAGGATTTAAAAAGGATTTTTTTTTCACAGATGTTTCCCTTAGTATACTTCRATGTATGAGGTATTMATGGTTTCTTTTTTCAGTAGTGCTTTTGTTTGGATTGTCCTTTCCTCTTTCTTTCCACATTACTGTCTCTTTCTACACACCTTTGATTCTTTTTGGCCCCTCATTAATTCAACTATGATTTTCCTGTTAAATATTCTTTTACTTTGTGCTTCTTCCTTTTCTTTACTCATCTTGGGTTGCATCATCTTCTCTCTGTAGGTATATTGCACAGCTCATTCTGCACAAGGTCAAAACTAAATGTTTTCTAAAACCCTTCCTAATTTTTACCACATTATTATCTTTGTCATTTTTTGCCATGGTAATTTCCTCTGCCTTGCATATCTCCAAATTTGTGTTCTGCTATCTATTTGCTAAAAACTGAGGTACACATTCCAGTCACACACTGACTTTATTTAACATTTTAATTTAATATTCTCACAATTTCTGATAAAGGGCCATGGACTTAATTRCTATCTCCTCTAGTAATCCCCATTACTAATCTGAGAATTTGGAAGGTTTAGCAGAAAAACAGTCTTCTTTATAATCTCATTGATGGTGRTTGACTTTTGGATGCAAAAATGAAAGGAGGATTTGGACAACTGCATATTTACAAGAGATCMAAGTTTAGGTATAGATTTTATGATGATTTATTTAAGTTTTCTTTAGTTTTCAGTATCCAATTGCTGCAGAGTTTGATAAAAGAAATATCTGTATATTTGTCAAACATAGAGTCATGAAATGCAAACAATAACACCCAGCTCAAGTTACAGCTGAACAAGAAGCAGGACTATTGWTAAATTTTCAGTGATTATATGCCAAAAAATTTGTTTAGTAGCTATTTTGTACCAAATGAAAAAGACAGATCAAGTGTTCTGAAACTCTAATGATAAACCCATAAACAAAGTCTGCAATCAAAAGAAGACATGGATGAGTGTGAAACAGGACAAGGAAACACTGCAATGAGTCTTTGGGATATTTACATTAAGTAGGCTGATAATTTGCTATGACTTCCCACAGTTGCCTGTTACACAAACCTTGCGCTTTCAATATTCTATTTATTTAATTTTCTATTGCTTTAGTTACTTAGCTTTGTGGGAAAACCCTCACTTAGCCCAGGAGATCATATTGACTTTTCCTTGAGTTTTAAACTATTGGTATCCTTGTAAATGTTTGACTCAGCTGTTGCTATATTTAAAATATTTAGTGTCAAGGAGCTTTCCATAGAAATTTTGTTCACGTCAGCAGATAAAATCCCGCCRTTTTAGAAAGGAAGCTTAAAAGTAGATTGGTTTAAAAGAAGGAAGCATTTTCTCATTCCTTTTAAGAAAAAGATTTCTAATGAGGAGGCCATAGCTGGAGTTCTGTGTCCAGTCTGAGGCTGCCTGGTATGACGGGGACCTGGATACACTGGAATCCAGCACAGGGCAATGAAGACTAAATAACTTGCAACATTTAAGTCATATAGAGAGGATGAGAGAGTTGGGACTATTCAGCCTGGAGAAGAGAATGCTCAGRAGGATTTCTGATGGTCTTGGGAAATGAGCAAAGAAGACAAAGAAAGTTTTTTAGTGATGCCTATTCAAATACCAAGAGGCAGTGCCTAACTGAAATACAGGAAATTTCACCTAAATACAAAGTAAAACTTTTTTATTGTGAAAGTTATATCTCACAGAACATATTATATGGAGAGGCTRTATAGTCTCCATCCTAAGAGGTGCTGAATTATGTCCTATATGGACACRGACCTGAGTAACCTGCTGTTGGTGATGATCCTTCAAAGAGTGATGTTGGATTAGATGAACTGCTGAGGTTCTTTCCAACAGGTAAGTCATCCTGCAGTTATGCTGAAGTACTTCTAAATTGTTTTATGCAGATTAAGTAAGGACACAAAATTTAAGCATTCCACCTTGTTATATTGATTGCCTTTCTTATTTTCATTAAATGTATACCCTTCCCAATTTTTTAAAAAGTAAAGTAGTAGATTATTAGGTAATTTTTTTGATAGAAAGTTCAGAAACACAATGAAATGGCATATAGCCCAAGAAAATTACCAATAATGACTAAAGGTAYATAGTAATATGGTATATAATAGCATTTTTATTATGCTCATTTTACAAATAAATAATTTGAATTGGATAGGCTTCAGCTTTAAAAGAGTATATGTGATATTAWTTTGTAATGTATTTACTACTCACAAAAGAAAATCAAGAAAATCTACTTRATTTACTAATCCATGTGAAAAACAAACCCATGGTCCTTAATTTACATCCCATTCTCAAATATCAAGTTATTGTTTCAATTTTAATTGATGCTAATGATCTTCCTAGAGCATCTAGTCCTTCTAAAGGCTGTCATTCTCTATAGGATTCTCAGATTTCATGTGGATGTTGGAAACCTAAGTCATTTAAGTACTGAGAAAATACAGTCTTTTGTTTCCTTCTACATTATAGAAACATGATTTGATGTTAAAAAAGCTTTTATTTCCTACTAAACAGTCTTACTTCAAATGWCAAGCTCCTGATGTGAATTAAGTCTTTCTATTAATTCAGGATGGAGTAGAATAGTGAGTTGAAATACTGAGATTAAAGAAAATGACTATAGTATATTCTGCTGTGACAAACCCTTATTTATTACCGTTTATTATACTTACAAAATACACAGGATATGGACTTCTAAGTTTGGAATGTGTTGTCATCTTTTAAGGGAGGATTATAATATAAATGGTAATGGAGGACTGAAGCATYTTCCTCTGTTATGCATGAATATAGAATTTTATAACCAAGTCTTGGTGGAACTTTCAGATGGATTAAATACATGGAAAAAAATAAGCAAAAAAAGTGGGAAGAGCTGGGGAGAAAACTGGGAAGTTTGTTTAACACTCTTTTTTAAATGTGAGTGTCAATCATGTTTCTGTCAAAAGAAGACATTTGGGGAGTGATTTTACAGCATACAAAGACAACAAGAACTKTCTGACTATTGAGAAAGATTTTACAGATTTTTATATTATTATGATCAATGTCTTGAAATGTATTAATTTTCAATAGTCATTTAGGAAGGACTGTTATGACACTTTTTTTTTTTTAAATGTATGAGTTTACCAAGTTTGATGGTTATTCCACTTATTCAAATTTGTTCAAGGCTGGTTTATGCCAGTAAGACGCAATTCTGAATAACAAGGAAAAGAGTAATAATATTGAACTTAATATTTGTACTGTTCTGTTTCTTACTGTTGCCAGATTTAAAAAACAAGCAGACMAGCAGCTAGAATATTGACTCTGGCTTTTCAAGATGCAGTAGAGCAACAGGAAGGGGTGCTGGCAAAAAGGCCATGTCATACATGTCATCATTTTACACCTGCAATCAGAATGCACATGCAGACGAATTGTGGGATTAAACTAAGCATTGGACTTTTCATTTTTGTCAGTATTCTAAACAGGAATTGATCACATCAATAAATTATAAATCATTGGGGAAGAAGGTGCTGTCACCAAGTAATAATGAATACTTCATTAACACTGGAGCCTCCTTTTTGGAGTGTTAAAGAGGTTAAATACAGCATTTACATCATATTATTATGCATAATACGGAATAAGTATTTGGATGTTATATAACCATTGTAACAATTTATTTTCAATTATTAAAACAAAAGGAAATTACTATGTTGCATTTCCTTGGTTAAGCTATAAATGCTACTTTCTGAGGCCTTTCCTTTTCCTTCAGGTTACAGACAGTACYTTTTATAGTGATAAACATGAATCTTTTTTTATTCTATTTCAATTATATTTGATTGATATATTTAGTGAGGATTAACCTTTCTCAGCATTAAAAAATTCAAAGTCTGGATGTAGCTGTTGCCTTAGTTCAATTATGCTCTGTTCAGGAATGCTGGGATTTCCTATTAACGTAAGGAGCTTAGGCACCCAGTGTGGYTTAAATATAACAGCACTTCTGAAGTGTAAGACAAAAATTCTCAAAAATAATTCTAACCTCTCATGTGTTTGAAGAACCATAGACTCTTTCTGCATCTGAATGTGACTGTGGTACTAAATGGATCTAAATTGTGCTAAATGGTACTAAAATACTGGCACTGTGCATCCCAGCTGAKCTGGTTTTCATAGCACCTTAAAAAGACCTGAATTTATTCAAAATTCACAAATAAGGATTGTTTTGACTGTGAAATCAGAGTCCTCATTCAGGGAGCTTATTTGAGTCTACCTACACTRCTGGGTTCCATGCAAAGAAGAGTATACATATGGTTCCTCAGTTTTTGGCTCATGTCACAATAATAATTATTATTTTTCATTAATTTTTAATACTTGTTAAAAATACATGACCATTAGAACAGTTGCTAGATCCCAGAACGATCCTTCATAATTTGTGTTGAGCTCTTTCATTTTCTGTTTATTCCCATGTTCTTGAATCTTCTATTTTTGGCTGAAGACYCTTTCATAGAAAATGCACTGAAACTGAAGCCTCTGTACAGCACTCAGGATATTCTGCTGAGAAGGAAGCTTTTAAACCATTTAGACTTAGAAAAAAAATCCATTCAAATTTCTAATTTCTGAGAAGAAATAAGCACTTACACATCCTAAAAATGTCATCTCTTGCAAATTGGTTAAATATTTTTAATAAAGGCTCTGCTTTGAAACTACATGTTTGAGTGAGTGAAGGCAATTCCATATCAGTTTGAGGAAAGTAAAAAACCCTAAGATTTTAACACAATCCTCTTCTAATCTGTTCTCATGCATTATTGTTCTCTTTTCTCTTTGTTTCTTTTTCTTTTTTTTTTTTTTCTTCTTTTGCTTAGGCATGTTCATCATCCATGCGCCATTTTCCTAGCTAGGCGTCTTCACTGTGGAAGGAATGTAAGTATCTCAGGACCAAATTGGAGTCTGACACCATAAAACGGCATTTTCTGTTTCATGGATCCTAAAAGCTCAATGTAATTTGAACTTACAGGCTGACCCAAAATGTTTGTCATATCCACAAGCTAAGAAAAATATATGTATTCTTACTCACAATATCAATCTCAGTCTATTTGCGAAAATGTCTACCTATATTTCTARAATAAAACTTAGAAACAATAGAATGGCAGAGGAAAACAGTAGAGGTTTCTCATAGATTTTTATTTTCCATTTTAAGGCGTGGCCTTGATCTTTTTGCTGTCAGTGGAAGCAGTGACTGTACTATTGCAGAAGTGATTGTCTCAATCATACAGTCATAAACAAAACTGAAACTGTTTTGAGATCTTGCCAAATGCATGAATGTAGAAATTTAAATAAGAAAGAGTGGAATAAAATCTTTTCTGAAGTTTTGCAAATCAGTTCTGGAATCCCCAGGCTCAACAGCAGGAAAAGCTAAGGCCAAGGAAGCAYTGACCAAGTGTTTTCGTGCAGTCTTTGATTCTACTGCAATCAGATGAGCACAACACAGGTATCAGCTGTGCTACTAATTTAATAGTGCTTTGGGGCCAAGTGGCATGCTGCTCCACTTATACATTTAATTTTCTGTCCCTCACCTCCCAAAAGATGTACCTTGACAAAACACCCCTTAGAAATACTTCTTGACATTTACTATGTGTCCAGCTAAAGCACCGTATGAGGTTCTTAGCTCCTAGTAATTAAACATTGACAGTAATTTCTGATTAGTGTTTGATCTCCTGCCCTGGCTTTGCTATATTTGTGGGTAGATTWAACAGTTGCATATAGATACTGTTTGCTACAGTAGCCTACCCCCGAATGGTACAAACAATACCTAAACACCCTGAACTTCTTTTTCAGAGTTCTCAGTATTTCTGTAGTGAKGCATTTCTGTGTGGGGCTGTTAGCATTCAGGAACACRCACATAATCAGAGTTGATTATATATGCAGGTGCTTTTATTGGAACATGTGGGGAACCTGGGGTTGAAGAAACCCAAATCAGGCTCAAATACTGGGTTTGAGATGAACATGCTTTATACCCTTTCCATTACCTATTCATTACATAACTATTCATTAATTATTAAACCTATATTGTTCTATTGTATACATTGATTCTATCCAAGCATGAATTCCCAAAACCCCCAAAACATCCTTTCTCATAATTCTAGCTGTGATTACATAGTTTCTCATGATTCTTATTACAGTTTAACAATCATATAATTTATCACATGATGATTACGCAGGTGCAGTTTCGCATGATCTGGTAAAGACAAGGCTGTGTAGGCCCAGGTCTCTTTCCCAGGCCTTCCCAGGCCCAACTTTTCTTTCCAAACCCCCCCTCCCCCCGCTTCCCCCCAGCCCTCCAAAACTATTCCCACGATTTTATCCCTAAGGTACCAGAATTTAACCCTATGCTATCAGGGCCAGTGTGTTAACTCTGTTAGCCCCAGAGTGTAACCATCATTAGCYCCATGAAGGTGCATCACCTTCTGAGCGTTGCCTGCAGCCCTAGAAATGGCTTATGGAAATAGCAAGATGGCATAGTCRCAGGTGTTAGGTAAAGCAAAAGGTTTTAATGAGGATGAAAACAGCAAACTATGCAAAACAAATGAGCATAAGTCATATGAGGTGCATGGAGGTCCCTGCACCTGCCAGGACACCCCAAAAATGTGCTGAGGATCTTTGTGCACTCCTTTAAGTAGGTAACAATCCAGGAGGAATTTTTGTCACGCTGCGCAATAGAAATAGTAACAGGTCTTGAGGTACATTCTAACTGTCCAACTGGTGCCTTTGTGCTGGCACTTGGCTGATACAGTCTCACATGTGGTCAGAGTGTTAATCAGTCCCATGAAGTTGTATCAAGTCTGAGGGTTGACCTGCAGCCTCTCAGAGTGGCTTAATAATGGCAAGACGACTTCCCCGGGCGTGCTCTGTAAAAGAAAAGGTTTTAATAAAGACAAAAATAACAAACAGTATCAAACAAACAAACAAACAAAAAAACCTGAGCACAGTGCTAGGTGGACCCTTGCACTGTGTAAGGCACCCCAAAAAAGCCATGAGGGGCCCTGAGGTACTTTTAAGTACCTCATGGTCGAGGAGGTGTCCTTGGCAWTTTGCCCAGTTGGAGTGACAGCAGGTCTTGAGATGCACTTCAGGTGCCAACAGGCATCTAAGGCTGACACTCAGCCGACCAGGATAAGGGAAGCATTGAACTTTCTGGCTTCTTTAACTTTTACCTGAGCAAGGGATGAAAYCCCAGTCCTTTCCTAATAAGGAAAACCCCGCTACCCAGGGGGTGCACCTCTAAGGTGAGAAGAGCATCAAACTTATTGGCTCTTTGCCTTCTAAGTAGGTAAGACAGGGGGTGAAACTCAAACCCTTTCCTAATAGGGGAACACCTATGGATGTGGGTGCATTGCTACACTGTAGCTATAGACTGTGAAGAATCTTTCAAGGGCCCTGCTCAGCATTTTACAATTCTGTAGGAGAAATTTTACTGCATTCAAGAGGAAGATATTTTTCTGAGTTTCTATCATATTTATATGTTCCCATCAAATCATAGTATCAGAATATTTAGAAATTTACAAACTACATTCAGTATATTTGTCATAGATGGTTAGTTCCTCTTTTGAAATAAATGAAGTAATGTCTTATGTAGAAGTGACTTAAAAGATCTTCTAAAATGTCTTAGTATTTTTGCATGCATCTGTGTTCTAATATGTATATCTTTAATTGAAATTTTTCCTAAGACTTACAAAAACATATGGTAAAACTTGCAAGAACTAATAATTTTGGTAAGAGTTTATTTCAAACCAATCTTTAGAAAAAGTTGTCCTTCTACCACAGATGAAAATTTCCTTTTGAGAAAATGATTGTGTTTTGCTTCAAACACTTCATCCTTATTATCTGTTTATCCTTCAGCTACCAGCGGCACAGCCAATTCTATGTATATGCTATTGAAAAAATACTGGCCAAAGTTTATAGAAAAATGAATAAAAGAAAGCTGTCATTATTTCTTTGCTAGTCTGAAATATCAGCATCATAGGTTTATTAATGAGCAGCAGTCTGAAGGTAAAATTTTCCCACTGAAGACCTTCATTGCTCTATTGCACATTCATAAAAAGAGCAGTTTTAAATGTMCATCAGAGTGAGACTTCCAAACAGCATTGCAAAGTTTGTTTTCTGTATTTAGCATTAATTGAAGAATTGAAGAGATAAATTTGAAATGTCTGTTGATGTGCTCATTATTTAACATATTTCATATTTAACATACCTCAGCCTGCCATAAGAAATTGCCTTAACCTGCCATTGCTTCACTCGAATAGCACATTTATCACAATGATAATACAGAAATGAATGCATAGCTCTTTCAGAATATGCTTCAGTGAATTTTCTGGTGGCACACATTCCATGGCACTATTTGACTGTTAGGAACACTGCAAAACTAATCAATGCATTCTGAAACATGTAAATTAGAAATCAGATAGAATTGGTGAGATAAACAGTCCTATGTTAATTTTCTTTCT
>CADDXX010000762.1:247054-309677 GCA_902810485.1 Alauda arvensis
TTTGTTTTTTTTTTCTCCCAACCTATTAACTAAACTCTAGAAATAATTGTGAAGCTAGAAGAGAAGCAAAAAACGAAATGAACACTTTGAACCATAGGAAATGTCTCAGTGTTTCCAAAGCATCTCCAGAATTGTTCATCAGCTGTTTATTTCATRCAATGTCCAGCAGAAATAAACTTGTTGTTTACTGTGATAGAATAAAACACTGGTGTGGAGCCCTCTGCAGTCCAATATGCTGCTGAAATTACTATTTAGGACATGACAGGGATGAGAGCCTAGAAATAACAYCTAGCCAGTATGAATTATGATAAATTTTTTTGAAGTTAATAGAATTATGACATTTTGCATCAGCTGAGAGATTGTCTCCTGACATTGATACYAACAGGATCAGAATGGGGAGTTTTAGGAGCACATATTCAAGARTACAACAGTAATTTTTTATGTTTAGAAATCTTATACATACATTATCTTGAAGGGCATTGCTTTGACAAAATATTTAAAAACTAATTAAAATACTTCCAAAAATAGTAGAAGAGAAAATATTAACAAGTGAGTCAGAAAATTATTGAATTTGTTGGCAAAATACAAATGTGTATAGTGTTATAAAATGAATAGACAAGAAATCAGTGCACAGATGAGAGACTTTCAGATTGTGTTGTACTACTACTACATGTGTGGGCACAATTTTTGGAGAAAAAGTTTGGAGGTATTTTTAGAGCACTTAATATTTTTAACATGTTAATCTCTCCACTTTGAAGTGTCTATGGCTCTAATGGGTTATGTGTACAAATCATAGCTCAACACCGAAATCCACTCTGTTTTTTGTATTAAGTACCTAGATGTTCAAGGGGAAAAAGGTAGAAATAGAGAACAGATTTAGGACTCTCCAGGATTTGGGCTCAAAAATTACATTATTCATGCCATTGTTGTAATTGGTTTAAATTTAATGTCACTTCTGCAGGCTAAAGAGATATTACACAAGGAGATGCATAGTCAAGTTCATAAGTAGAGTTCTGGCAATATTTTTAAAAAGAAATATTAATAGAAATTTCTCAATTTGAGTGTAAACAGAAAAAMAAGCAGGATGAAACTTATGCCTACTCTTATGTAAAAGGAGGAGACTTAGATGTGTGGSAATTTACTAGAATTTAGGTGTTAGCTCATTGGAAAGAGGATCTCATGGGAAACTGGAAATTAAATAAAATAATCATTCTAAACTAAACCATCTCAGTAATTCCAATATGTAGTATCTTTTRGCAGGCACAGTATTAAGCTTGTTATTATATTTTATGTCATTAGACATTTTCCATTATAAAGCTACGCTTTCAACTGCTTTGAAATATTCCAAACTCTTATCTTATTAAATTTAAACAAACTTTCAGTGGACTAAGTTTACTGAAAAATCCATTTATTTGATTGTGTTGCCTCTTTATGATTGCTTTCATAAAGGAGGACTAACATTTCTAGATTTCRAAGCAGGTGTAATTTTTTTGTGATGACAGAAATAAAACTTTTGTAAGAAAAAAAAACCCTATGTTAATTCACGGAAGCTCTTAAGCTTTTAAGAATTTTCATTCTCTCATGCTCACTTCATATTTGGTTAGTTTGAATGTTGAAAGATCCATGTGAGGAAAATATGTTCAGATATTTCTGTCTTGGACAGTCACCTTTTCTTGCTCATGAAGAATGATGTGCAAAATTGTCATGACTTAAAGAATGCAAAAAATTGTCTCAAAAACTGAAAGAAGGTGTTCCTAGAAGATAAGCTACTATAGCTGGCACAGATGGCATACAGCAAGGTGTTAATTTCAGGCCTACATGGARGTGAAAAGTTTGGAATTAGCACACCAGACAAGATTCCTCTGTGCCAACTATGGGAAAAGTGCGGACACAACAACAGGAGGACGCCAGACCTGGTGAAGCAGATCTGCATATGGACAAAAACTACCACCACGACAAACTGTGGGAAAGGAATTAACTGCTTACACTCATGTCATCCCAAAATGTGCAGGATGACACCTGACTTAAGTAATTGAGAGAGATTGGGATGTCACCTTGAATCAAAAATAGAAAGCGGATTTGGGAGCTTTGAATAATTGGAGAAGCAAGAATGAAATGTGGAATGGGACATCTCAGTAAAAAGGCATAAAGCAAAACTGTGCCTGAGAAATCTGTAAGGATGGCAACCACGGCAAAGAAAAAAACAGGAAGTCATTCAGTAGTACAGTTCAGAATAACTTCAGATGAAGATTCAGAATCATCACATCTTTCAGAAAGACAGCACACTAATGGATAAATAACTCTACGGTAAAGCAGATATCTCATTTTTCTATAAAATCTTCCCTGGAGGGTGACAACATCACTGATATTATAAAGTTTAATAAAATAAGAAAGACAATCTAAAGATTGCCAAMTCACTAAAAGGAAGACACGCTCATGCAATATGTGTGATGAAAGCTCTTTTCCACTTCACACTGATTGTTAAAATCTAGCAAATTTCTTGAAAAATACTTAAAATAATCCAGTTATAAAGAAAAACCTCTGAAAAGTTAGGAGATTCTAGCATTAAGGTTATCATTGAATATATAAACAATTATAGTGGACTATTTGTAAGGAATGATGGGAAGTGTTTTGTGTTAAATCAGCAAGGGTTAGCCTTGAATATTACATAGACAGACTGGTACAAATGAGTCACTTGGGCAAATTATTGAAATTAAATAATTCTTAGAGGGAAAGAATATGACTTTTTTTTGTAAGCAATTTTTCTTTGCTTATATTACAAAAGAAAATCTATACCAATTATAGATATGTCAGRAATACATGATATTGTATCTAAGCGTAATAAGGTATCTCAAAAACCCTTGGGCTGCTGGCTTTTACTCCTTTGATTTAATTTTCYCTATGACTCCTAGTCTTTCTAGTAGCCACCTCATCACATGTGCTATGTTKCTAAATTAATTAAAAATTATGAGTTGTTTTGATAACATGATAATGTAGATTGTATTGGATGTCATGGTTTGACACTGGCCCAATGCCAGGCACCCATGAATGTTGCTCACTCACCCTGCCCTGCCACAGCTGGGCAGAGGAGAGAAAAAAAATTAATGAAGGGTTCATGAATTGAGATAAGGACAGGGAGGAAACACTCCGAGGGCAAAACAGGCTTGGCTTATAGTTGCAAACTGAATTTTTTACTAACAGAGTCAGAGGAGGATAATGAGAAGTAAAAGAGGCCCTTAAAGAACACCTTTTCTTCCCCTGGGCCCTTCCTCCTTTCCACCGACAGCACAGAGAGACAGGGGGTCTGCCAAGAAAACTACCCAAGGTTTTTCTGCTCCAGGAGAGGAGTCCTTCCCCTATGAGACTGTGAGGTCCCTCCCATGGGAGACAGTTCTCTGTGAACTTCACCAGTATGTCTCCAAATCTCACAGTAGTCCTGTCAAAACTGCTATGGCCTGGGTCTCTCTTTTCTCAGGGTGCAGTCCCCCAAGGACAGGCTGCTCCAGCCTGGGAGCAGGGCCCCCTCTCTCCATCGGGTCTCCCACTGGATCACAGCCTCCTCCAGGCATCAACAGCTCCAGCGTGGGCACCTCCCCCACAGGCTGTAGATAGATCCCCCCATCCCCTGTGGATCCCCATGGGCTGTGTATGGATCTCTGAATCCCCCACAGATCCCCACAGGCTGTGGGTGCATCTATGCATGCCCTGTGGATCCCCCAGGTGCTGCAGGGGTACAGTTGTTTCACTATGGTCTTAACCACACCCTGCAGAAGAATCTCGGCTCTGGTGCCTGGAGCACCTCTTGCTCCTCCTTCTGCATTGACCTTGGTGTCTCCATGTTGTTTCCCTCATATGTTCTCACCTCCTCCTCTTCTCTGACTAGAAAGAACTGTGTGTACCCACTTTGTTTTGATTTTTGTCTTAAATATGCTATCACAGAGGTGTTMTGAACCTCTCTCATTRGCCCAGCTTTGGCCAGCAGCCTGTCCATCTTCAGAGCCATCAGCCATTGGCTCTGCCAAGCATGGTGGAAGCTTCCAGTAGCTTCTCACAGAAGCCACCTGCATGCCCCACCCCACTACCCAAAACCAGGCCATTCAAAGCCAACACACCTGGTAATACATGTTTCCTGTAGATTGATTTATCCTGGTCTTTGGGCTTTACCTTGTCCTAGTTTTCAGATTCGCGTAATTTCTTCCCCTGATAACTTTTGAGTGCATTTCCTCTCTTATTTAAAAATGGAAACATTTGAAAGTGACTGAGGTTTCCATATTCACAGTGCTACCCATCAAGCTGGATGGTAGGAAGTTATTTCAGAAATGTGTTTAAAACCTTCCCGTACATGCTACAAAAATTGACAACATTGTACTTCCGCATAATTTGGAAACTGCATAAGAAAAGAAAATAAACATGTGAAATCTCCTTCAAGTAAGAAAACTAAGGTAGTAAAACTTCACAAATGTGAAATAAAAGAAGGATAGATTAGATAGTCAATGTATTCTATTTTTACAGAAAATMATTTTTGATACAGACACAAGAGGCTGTTCAGGTGTTTTCCTTTTGCTCATGGCATTGGATCATAGTATGAGACATCTCTTCATCTAAACAGAACATGAACTAATGTGACAGAAAATTGAGAAATAATGAGAACTTCTACTTCCCATATATCCTGTTCATGCTTATTGAAGTAATTTTTATTCTGTTCCTTTGGCTGGTTCAGTCATTTTAATCTAYGGATCAGAAAATGGAAGACAGGTTGGTAGATGTTAAAGTACAGTCACCTTCATATCATTTTTTTCTTATCAAAGATTGTCTGTCAGACTGCTCTTTTCCAATCACCTTTCAGATCTCTCTCCATTTATTTGCAGCTCACCCACAAAAATTTAGACAAATGAAGGGCAGTCTTCCAGGGTTTAAGGGTATTTTATTTAAATAATTATTTCCAACTGCCATTCTTGCAATGTCTTGTCACAAGCCACAACCCCCTTTTGCATATTTGACTATATCTTCATTTTTGCTCTTTTTATGTGTGAAAGTGTATTTTAAGAATCCATTCCAAAGAAGAGTAAAATAGACTTTTGCCTCATTCTGTTCCCAATTTAGTTAGCTTCATTATGTTGTACCTTCTATATGCTCTAGACATGAGCGTGTTACTAATGGGATTCCAGATGATCTTTAATGTTAATGAGAAAATTGTCACTCTGGGGGATTCATTTATGGTTCTACTTGCTAAGCAAGATTGACATTCTCTGAGTCACTGCTTTTACAGATATTTCATTGAAAGGAGTAGCAGCCAGCTTATCTCTCACTACCCACCCATTTCTTAAGTCTTTGGAAGAATTAGTGGCACATACCTTTCTTAAATGCTATTTTAGTACTGTTGCTTGTCACTTAGAAACCACTGCTCTAGATTTACTTCTTGGTGCTAATATAATACAGCAATTGAAATGAAAGTGTTATGTAGCCTGTACACTGTGGAGATCAAATATTCTTTCCTGGACCTTGATGTTGAGTGTGTGTGTGTCTATGTATATAAATGTATGTATTTCTAGAACTTGGACAATAGTGGCAAAAAAAAATAGCCTTTTTAGCAGATGCATTGTACTTCAATAGGAAAAAGCAGCATCAGCAGTATGATTCTTCAGTTCTCAGCATAAGTTGCTCACTGGCAAAAATGGAAGTTCTAATTAGAGATTGGAGCAATGGTAGAGATTTTTTGTTGTTTTATATTTTGCCTTATTGCTGGAAGGCACAAGAGAAGAGACAYAGTCAAGAGTAGGCTCTTGGCCAGGTGCTAGAAGTAGGACACAGTGATTATGTGGATGATTATGATTAGATTTATTGCTAATGCAACCTAAATAACAACTCTACTGTCTATTGCAATAGATTATAATATAATAGGGTCATGGTCCTTTGTGCTGAGTCATGTGCTTCACTGAGACCCTGTTGCTTTTTAAACTTCTCAGAGAACTCTAGGTCTGCCTAGGTCCACTTAGTTTCAGATTTGGTCAACAGTCTACATCTAAAGGGCTATAAAATAATCAAATCTTTCTAGAAAGATACAGACTTCGTCTTTGGCCTTGCATAATTCACAATTACAAAGCAACAAAATACCCATGTAGCTACTTCAGAACTTTATTTCTGTATTTGATGAGATCTTAGCACTTTTACACACTCACCCAAAAGAAAGTGTTACTTGTCTTTACGCTGTGTGTATCCTGCAGATATCCCTGACAGTGTGCAGCTTGGATGTGGGAGATGTTGGTCCTCACAGAGCTGTCTGCAGCCTCCAGAGACAAGTTGGCCCAGCTGGCCCAGACTGCAGTAGTATTTTATATCCTTATACATGTGCACCAAAGTCAATCAAAACCAACTCAGCTCCCCCATCTCTGAAATATATTAATAATGTAAACACCCAGGCAGTTCCTCCTGCAACACCCTCCCTGTATCCTTATCTTAGGACAAACTATATTGCTCAGCAGAGAAGGCACAAAGGAAGAGTGCATAACATGGACACACATATGAAGACCCAACTGACTTTCGTCACCGTTGCAAGAAGAAAAGATTTAGAGTGCAGCCCCTGACATCCTGAAATGTACAATGTTTTTTATCTCTTAAAGTTGTAACAAATAAAATCCTGCTGCCACGTTTTTCTCCTTCATGCATCCTTTATCCCTTCAAAGTTTTGTTTTTCTCTGTATCTGTCTCCTTTTKCTGTTATTTCTCACTTTCATATAAAGTACACTTTTATGTACTGTCTAATGAAATTAAACTTCTTTACACAATGTATTCCCTGGAAATCTTCCACAGGATAATTCCATTAAACTTTTTATTTTCTTTCCTGTGATATCTGAATTCCTAATATTTTTCCCACTCTTTCTTAGACACACAAAATGACCAAAAATATGCTACATGCATATTGATCAAATTCTTAGCTGTCTTATGCTGTTCTCAGCTCTTWGTATTTTAAGCATGAATTGAAAAGTGAAAGATGACATGAGGACACTAGGTAATAGATTTATTGTGTCAATATCTATAATGAAAATGCAAAATCATTCAGCAGATTAGTGAATTTGACTCTTGATATTGGGGAAAATAATAGTGAAGAGTGAATGTACACTGGCAGCTGATTCCAGGATCATTTTGTCATCAAGGGAACCTGGCTGTCTTCTTCTGTAATCAATTGGGAAAGATAGGCACTGCCAGAGGGATATTCACCTGTCTGAAATGGAAGAAATCTCTTTCCATTAGAAGCTTAGATTAATCTTTCAGAATTCGAAACAAAAAAGCAGGTTGAATTAATAATATACTCCAAAGGCAGGTGTAAATTTGAAATACAAAGAAGTAGGAAGGCATAAAGAACCAGAAGAGATTTTGTTCTTGGGCTAAATTGGTCATGAAAAGGCCAGCACTGTGTTGGTCTAGGAGTTGAATATCAGCCTGATACCTCATGTGGATGCATGAATAAGGGGAAAAAAGAAAGTTATGTATAATGTCTTCCTTTCTGCTGCAGATAAGGAGAGACAAGAGCAATTTATCTCCGTGTGTGATGCATTGTGAATATATRTGATGGAGTACACAGCCTTTTAAACAGCTACTCAGAACCTAAAGCAAAAGTTGTTATACTGCCTTGGGCAAATTTTTCTGGGAGACACTCAAAGAGAAGCTTTAATTTTAACACAGAAACTTAAAGTGCTAAAAATGGGAAATGTTATTGCAACAGTGGCATATCATTCTGCATATAGAGTATTCAACAGTGAGTTACATGTATCTAACCACCAGCACAGAGCTAGAACGTCTGGGCATGGAACAATGGAGTCCAGCCTGAAATCTGCACTGTGACAGCTAGAAAATATGTTATACTTGCTTTGTGACTGATCCCACTGAAGCAAAGAGAAAATTTTCTTTAACTGTAATGACCTTTTAGATTGGACCTTCTGTTCCCAGATACTGATGGCAGGACTGTCTGATAGATGGCTGTCTTCCATAAGCCTATTTCTCCTCTCCCTGATGTAACATAATTATTTGCATTGTAACTCTAAACAGCCTCTGATGTATATTCAAAATATTCTTGTTATTCAGCATGACACAGTAGGACTGCTTGATATGAAAAACCAAAAAGACCAACAAAAACATTTCCCATGAATCAGAAAAAAAAATTGCAAAACTTCCTAGTACAACTTCTTAGTATACTTCAGAGAAATAATCTGTCTAAAATAAAGATCAATTCAGAAAAAAAAACCTGAAACAAACCAGCTTGAAAAAACCCAAACAACACAGCTCTCCCACCACCCCCTCCAACTAAGTTTGAAAATGCTCAATCCTTCATAAAACAAGGAAACAGGAAATAATGAAATTGAGAATTCCTGGAACGATAATTTAGCAAGAAATATTGCTAGATACTCATGTTGCAATACCAGATGAACMTACTGAGGCACTTAAGTGAGTTAGCAAATCTTGAAACAGTTTGTGTTAAATTAATTAAAAGAATGGGTGATTTTCACATCACACACAGCCTAATCTTTTCAAAAGAAGTAATGATGAAAACAATATCTTAACTCTAATATGTAATCCAGAAATTTAAATTTGTAAAAGTGATAAAATCTGTTAATTTTGTTCTTCCTTGGGGTAAAATTTAGTTTATATAAATTATCCATTTCTCCATGGATATTTTTAAAATAYCTTTCCATCACTTGACCATTTTCAAGAAAATCTTTGGTTGGAAATTAAACATCATGGTGAAGACTCATTGGTAAATCAAAGATATAAAGATCTTCGTCTTGGGGAATCTGAGTTTTAGCAAATCTATATTTTAAAACAGGCAATAAACAATGAGGGTGCAATGCTGAACAAAGCTAATAATTCTGTAACCTGTGTTTATTTTGTTATAGCTGTTAACAAATGCCTGTGGAAATTCCATCAGCACAAATGCGAGAACAGATTGAAATCTGTTTTGTTCACCATCTGAATTCTATTTATTCAGCACTTCACCGGAGGAAGTCTCTGAATAACAGACAACCTGTCTTACAAGCGTGGTCATCCAAGGGATCATTTCCCTGCCAAAATTGCACCAATCTATAGCATAGCTTTCTTTTTCTGTCAACCCTAACCTGATTTCRCCCAGAGCATAACATTTTGTCACATTGTCTCATAGGATCTTCTTTCCTGGTCTGCTTACTCCAACTGAAGTTCTAGCCTTTCTCATTTCTCAGTTCTAACATTAATCTTGAAATTCTGCATGCTCTTTCAGTAAARTAAACCCAACTGTGGCAAGGGTGCTGCCAGAAAGCTAGGGCAGCCGAAGTAACCCTCACATCAAGAAATTAATGGATATAAGGTTTCTAGGATTGCAAATAGTGCGAATATCCAGGTTTTGGTTAGATTAGAAAAAGGAAAAATCCAGGATTTCAATTTGGGACTGATTAAAAATGTCAGTGCTCAAGGASTTTTGTCCAAGGAATCTACAGTCTGGGGAAAGTCCAGGGTGTCTAAAAAGAAGCCYAGAGCTCTGGTGAGAGTAGAACTGAAAAAAGTCCCCCAAAATACCATGAGGAATAATAARTGATTCTTCTTTTCCTGTGGAAAAATTGATGATTGAAATGTCCAGACCTACTGATCTGATAGGTTAGTGTTTTAATTAAAGCTAGGATTATGGTTAGGATTCAGATGGTGAAAAAAAAACCAGAAAGCCAAGAACTACAGTTGTGTTTGATCTGGAAACAGCTACCAAATGAAACTGTTGGCTATAAAAACATTACCCTCAAGAATTCTTCATCAGTGAGAATTCAGCTCTGGCTTTTGTGAGGCTGAACAAGGTGTTAAATGTAGAATTACAACTGGGAGAAAGAGCAAGCCCTGGGTTCCCATTGCAGTGGTACTGGAAGATTTCTACCAGAGGTGAAATAGGCCTTCCAATTCTGTGAGAACAACTTTGTTTTATTTTTTATATACTTTGCTTTATCTGCTTATTATATTACTCTGTTAAYCGCTTTCTAATGACCTCAATTTTGCTCCCCAATATTACTGACTTAAAATATACAATAAAATTAATTTCTTTGCAATTGAAATTTATCTGTCTAATTTCCCCTATCCAATTTAAATAAAAATGAGCAAACTGCAGGGAAATTGGATTTTTTTAAAAGCAAGACACAATTTTGGTAATTACCTTCATTTTATTGTGTGCATGTTTATGTATGTTTACAGTACTACATCTGTAGAGTGATAGTGAATTGCTTYACTGAGGTATAACTTCTTGTTAAAGATTTTCTTATTAAAATGAGAACCTAATAGAGATTTGTTTTTATCATAGACTAATAGTAGATAATAAATTCTGTGTATGCTTCAGTGACAGCTGTGTCCTCTTTATGGATATTTTTACACCATCCAGTATCAGAGTGTTTCTTTAGTCTCAGTAGCAATCACTGCTCATATAAAGAAATCAGAGGGAAATCTGATTTGTCAGGATTTGTCTTTGCAGTTTCATGGAATACAAATCTCAAGTAGCCAGGCTCTCTACATTTCCATTACTACAAATGAGGMTGGACCCTGAATTTTTTATTTATTGTGTTTGCAGGAAAATCTATAAAAAGACATTTTTTTTTCTAGTTTCATGAAACTTTTATTTTCTGATGCAAGATAGACAAAAATATAAAATGGGATTGTCTAAGATATCTTCTTAGCATCACTTTCTTTATTGACTGCATGAAGGATTGCAGTATGATCCAGACTGGAACGGATCCCAGGAGGTCTCTAGGGAAGCATCCTTCTCAAAAGGAGGTTTGCCTAGAGGTCAGACCATGCTRTTCAAGGCTTTAGCTAGTCTGTTTTTCATAGCTTTGAAGGATGTAGTCTTAACTCAGCAGCCTATCCCATTGCTTGGCCATCATCACAGTGAAAATGGTTCTTTCCACATCCTTTCAGAACCTTCTCTGTTCTTGTTGGTGCCCCCTGCTTCTCATATTTCCACCATGCACTCCTGCAAAATGTCTGGCTTTGTCTTCCTCAGAGTCACTCAGCTGAATAAGCCTAGTTGCTCAGTCTTTCATTACAGGGCAAGTGCTCCTGCCTCTGACTAGCTTTGTAATCTGGTTGATTAGTTGGGAGGCYGACTTGGACACTAGATGTGCGCTGTAGCTGTGGTCTCATGAGCATTGTGTTGAAGGGGGAAATCACTATCCTTATTTATTGGCTGTTTGGCAGCACAGGAATCTGCTGACACTTTCTGGAGCTCTTCTGATATTCTGTCTCCAGTTCAGGTCAGGAGATATGGATTGTAACAMAGATTGCTAAGGTATCAGGTATAATTTGCAAGCCCTTGCTAAAGGATTCCCAAAGGATAGACTGCTATTTGCTGGTTTWAATGCACTATGTTTGTTGCCTTCTAAATCCATCTTAGGCTGGAACACTGAGATTGGCATAATACCTTTTGAGTGGGCARTATGCCATGCTAACAGATGGCCATGCTAGTGGACAAGTTATGTGCATCAATTTTGATTAGGATGGGCAGGAATCCTGAAACAGCCATCACAGTAGAGCTTCTGAGCCTGTTGTTACAGACGTAAGTCATCACTGCTGCTGCTCAGAGAYGCAACTCTGAATATCCCAGAATAGCTTGTGCCTCCATGTAAAGTGTTTCTGATTCAGTGGATCAGATTTTGAGATAGAGTATTAATATTTAAAAACCTAAGTTAACTTCCCTCAAATTATCATGGTTACCAGAAAACACATTTTCTGTGACTTGTACCTCCTATGTTTCATATAATTCCTWATTTTTCTTCTTCTTCAGAAAATCAGCCTTGTCCTTACTTCAGCAGTATTTTTAATGGGCAAATTTGTCCAAGTAGATAAGTAGATATGTAGTTAAATACATTGATCCTTCTGTTAGAAAATCTGAGAGCACTGCTCTTTGTATGAGCTCCCTAAAACTTTTGGTATAATTTCCCTAAGTAGTTGTAGTATTTTGAATCCTAAATTGTACCTTCTCTTAGTATTTTAATGACAACCAATTTTTTTTTCTTAAGATTTGTTACACAGTAAATTTATTTCTCCTCACAATTTTGGATGAGAAAATTATTGTCTAGAGTGATAATGTCTCTATTCAGAGGTTTATGCTTCATGTGGGGACAATATCTTCTGAATTATTTCAGAACAGGAGAGCTAATCTTGAACTGCCAAAATAAACTACGTTTTGAAAAAACAGTGTTATGTACGTTTACTACACTTTGATGATAATCTTTATGATGTGGTTTTAGAGTAATCTGTACCAGATACTTTAGWTTTATAAATCTAAAAATTAATTTTAAAAATAATTTGGAATATCTTCTGAAATKATTTCATGAAAAATGTAATGAAACCAGATTTTGCAACCAGATAGCAAGTGATAAGGATTATGTTCATTTTGATTGCATTATCTTAATCTCTACATCCACTATCTTTCTTAGATAACATTATGATATGAATAAGTGTATTATCCTGATAGAGTAGAAAAGTGTGGATCAGTACTGTTCTTTTTATTACTGCTGTATTTCAGAGTKTTTTATCCAACTATGGAAGTTAGCCAGTAAGCAGCGAGGAAGGATCATCTTTTGGAAGCTGATTACTGCTGCATTGTCAATATGCAGCAAAGTGGCATATATCACTGCCAATGATACTGGACTGAGAATGATCAGAACTCCATGAAAATTGACCTATGAAAAAGGATTTGAGCTTTTCAGTCTAGAAAAAAGAAGGCTGAGAGGACATATTGAAGCCATCTTCAAATACAAAAAAGGTGGTAGGAAGAAAAGAAATAATCCATACTTCTTATTCTCTGCAGATTTAGTGACAAGTAAAAGGCTTTTATTGAAGGAAGGAGGAGGTAAGGGAGAAATCAGGTAKAAGTCTTTATAGCTGAGAATGGTTGAGCATAGGAATAGATTATCTGAGTAAGTAGTGCAGCATCTGTAAGTGACRGGTTATAAGAACTGGTTACCTTAATAAAACAGAAGGGGCACTGAGTCCTCAGTTGGGAATGGATTATCGGTCAAGTTTTCTTCCAACCTGTTTATTCTACTTTTATTAAATGCCTTCTCATCACAGAAAATTCTATGCTTTTCTTTTTTAGCTTGCAATGTTGTTCTTTATGAAATGAGAATTTCTAATTAAAAGAAAAGCTATTCTATGCTGGTCAAAATAGATGTAAACACTAGAAGCATTTCAATACAAAAAACTCTTAATGATCATCCTAATTTTGCTCACAGRTGCTGAGAAAGGGCWGATCCTAGAGCCTTGTGGATGTGCCTTGGTTGCTGTTCTATGCCAAACGTCATCACTGGCTGGTCTTGGCTTCAGGGGGAAGAAAAAGGTGAATGTACACCAGAAGTGGGCCATTTTATTCCATTTCTTCTTTGGGGACCAACACTGCAGACTCTGTCCCTCTTCTGCTGTTGCCCGACCCTTCCCACCCCTCAGGAGAATGCAATTCCAAGCAGACAACCTAGGCTATGTGTGGGCACTGACCTAGAAGGATCTGAGCTGAGTCATGCCCAGCCAAGCCCAGCTGAATACTGTGGGCCATAGCCAAGCCCAGTGGAACGAGTGGTCCAGRAGCAGGTGTCACAGTTACACTGCAGACAATCTGAGTTTTGGGGCGGTTTGTCCGTCACTGCTTTTTCGTTGTTGTGGGAGGCCATGTGSTGCCTGGTGTGAAATGTCCACATCTTGTCTTTGCCTCGTGAAAAGCCGTGTGTCACTGACAGAGTGTGGAAATATCTGCCACCTTGTCTTTGTCTCAGCAGCCATGCCAAAATGAACCAAGGTGGTGAGCACATACTGTGTGCAAATCACCCTCTCTTCTGCATACTTTTGTTACTACTGTTGTTGCTGTTTCTATTCATTTCTTATTCCATTGCTGTTTGTTTTCAGTAAATTGTTATTTCTACCCATAGTTTCTGCCACCAGAGGGGGTGGGGGAAAGRGGAGCCATTTTCCTGGARTTTAATTTCCAGCTGKTTTTAAACAACCATGTGCAAATTAAGGATTGAAAGAATCAATTTTCATTTTGCTTTTTCACACAGAAAAATTATAAGGATATTTTCAAATGTCAAAATACACTGAGCATATCACAGTGSTGAATTCAAGGTATGGATTGGAAAAAAATAGGCAATAGATTTCTAACACTGCAAAAATTTTAATTAAGCTAGGCTACATTTTTCAGGAGAAGTCAAGACCTTAAAACATTTTCTACCCTGCACGCATGGGACTGGAAATGGCTGAAGTCTTTATTTCCCTGAAGAAATTCAGCAATTACAGAATCAAATATTTTTATTTCTTCAATTAAAGCTAATGCAGTTAAAATAARCTTCRGTTAAAAAAACTTCATACATTTGTGGTCTATTCATGTTGTAACATCAAACATTTTTTCTAAAGAATTACTTCCTAATGATAAGCAAGAGGAAAATTGAATGTATAGAATATACATGTATATGAATATAGTATATATAGTATATATAGTATAATATAGTATTTCTTACCATTGTAATGTGTAGCAAGTGTCAAAGCAATCCATGTAATTATACACATATTATAGGCTTCTTGCATCAAGGGTTTCTCAGTCTTACTGTCAGCTGTTACTTCACTATAAAAAGCTTCTGTACTGTCTCTGGTAGAAGCAGAGTTGGCTGTGAATGAGTTTAATTATCYTTTCTCAGACTAGTAGGATTCAGGAGTTGTTACTAAAGATTGTCAGAGGTATGCTGGCAAGCCACATTGTGTAATGAGATCTGTCAGAGCATTTCCTCCACAACCTTTTTCAGGCTCTTGGAAATCYAGTAAAGGAAATTGTGGTGGAAAGCACCAAGTGAGCATCTGACAGTGAAAACTAGACTGAGTGGTAACTRTAGGATTCAGCCTATAATAAACAAGCCACGAGAATGTATGTCCAAACTCCCTGGTTAAATGTGAGCAGCAAAGAGGACCCTGGCTGCAGACTACGAAAACCGAAAGCAGAGAAGAAGCAGCCTGGAACCATATCCCAACTGCTTTCTGGAGCATATTTTCTTATTCTTCTCTTAGTATTGTCAGTTCAGATTTCTTTTCAGAAAGAGTATTCAGGGCTACAGTTGTCTTTTATMTGTGTCTTTGTAAAGCWTTTGACATGATCCTCCATGACATTCTTCTCTCTAARCTGGAGAGAAATGGATTTGATAGGTGGMGTGTTARATGGATAAGAAATTGGTTGGACAACCACATCCAGTGATCGAGATGGATGTAAGTGGATGTCACAGGTGGTTAGGGATGGGGATTCTGCCCCACTGCTGCACTCTGGTAAGACCCCACCTGGASTGCTRCATCCATCTCTGGGACCCCATCTGAGAAAGGACTTCAACCTGTTGGACTGAGTCCAGGAKAGTCCACTACAATGCTGAGAGTTCAAGTACCTCTCCAGTGGGAAAAGGCTGGGAGAATTGGGATTGTTCTGCCTGGAAGAAAGAAGGCTTTGGGGTGACCTGTTTGTGGCCTTTCAGTATCTGATAGGAGACTACAGAAAGGATGGAGCCAGACTTTTTACAAGAGCATGTAGTGACAGGACAAGGGGGAATGAATTCAAACTTAAAGAGATTAAATTTATATTCTTAATCTCTTTAAGAATATTTATATTAGATATTAGAAAGGAATTCTTTACTGTGTSCATAGTGAGGCATTGGAAGATGTAACTCAGAGAAATTTTGAATGCCCCTTCTCAAAAAGTGTTCAAGACCAGGTTGGATGGAATTCCAAGCAACCTGCTCTAGTGGAAGGTGTTCCTGTCGATGGCAGGAGTGTTGGAATCAGATGATCTGTAAGGACCCTTCCAAGCCAAGCCATTCTATGATTTTATCATTCTAAACCTGGCATTTATGGTTTCRTTATATTGAATTTCACAAGGAATAAGACTGACAGCTACTGTGGGCTATTTTTGGTCACAAATGTACTAATCTAGCTAAGCTGTCAGGCTGCAGTCATACCTGACAGATGAAAGAATGAAATTATACCATGCTAGAGAGTTTCTCAGGAGGGYGTTACYAAGATGATCATCAAATTTAATTATATTGGCTGATGCACTTACATTCCTAAAGCCTGACAACATCTTTGTGTCTGCTCTTTTTGAAGTGCTGCTTTCTACTTTCCAAAATAATCAGCTTTTGAAATTTGCTGATCTGATGATAAAAAACYCCAGATTTTCAGTGATAGTATAGAAGAGATTTGGATCTAAAAGTGTATGCAGCAGTAATGACTCCACATTTGTACAAACAAGTTATAAATTGTCAGCTTCTCAAATCCTCCATTTTGACAGATGTGTTCWGTAGAGTAAAATTTTTCACTGGTATCTCTTTTCAGGAAGAGAGATGTGTTGGAAGTTATTATGATCTCCATAATGTTACAGAATTTTTATTTTTTTACTTTTGAATTTTGTAGTTAGATTTGTTTTTCTGAAGTCTTTTAGAAAGTATTTATACTTTCAAGTTTCAGTTCAATGTTTTTAATGCTAACAAATTCTCCCTGTACTACTGGGAAAGCATTGAGATCAGTACTAGGTATAATTCTTGTCAAAGAACTGAATTCTATACTAAATTAAATTTTATTTTTTTTTTTTAGGTTTTCCCCTTTGGAATAATGAAGCATTTGAGATGGGGCCATATGAATAGCACAGAGAAAATTATGTATAATATGTAGTGAATAGTCCTGTTAACACATCTTTTTTCAAAGCAGTCATTCCCAAGCATATCAAGGCATTCACAGGAAGAATTTTAATCACAGCATTGATAAATTGGAAGAGAAGCAGAAAWTRCTTAAAACAAAGAAACTTAATTTCTCCCCTCTATGCTTTTAATTTTTGAGTCATGTAGCAGAAACAAAGCTGGTAAATTAGTTAACTGCTGAGAACAGAAAATACATAATAAAAAAGAATTCCCCTATTTATTATTATTTTATTTCCTCAATCATTTATAAAATTCAATAATTTGTCTTTGGAAATCTATACTGACATAACTACATTTGGCTAAAAATCTATATTTCCATCTAAGTGAGAAATGTAAATAGGTGTCTCTGAACACAGTTTTTTTTACCCATGAAACTAGTCAGTGATGCTTTCTGTCATTTGATCATGCATAATTTTGGTTTATATGGAAGTGCTCTGAGACTATGAAGGACATAGACTATGAAGGAAAATACTACTTCTCAGAAATGAAGATTGGAAGAGATTGATAAAATTAGAATCCTTAAACAATAGAGATTTGACAYACATCCTATGTAATACCACGTCATGGACCTCCAAACACTTTCTCAATACCTCCCAATAAACTTTAAAATAGTAATGTAATATTTGCAAGGACTGGGCAGAAGCAGCACTGCTGAAATTAATGGAAAAGTATAATTGTGAAAGTTGCTGTTCCAGAGATTTAGCTTAAAAAAAAAAAAAAGAGACCTAAATACAGTCTTCTGGAGAAATGTGAAAAACAAGACAGTAGAAAGTTCTGTTTTAAAGCTGTGCAAAAAAACCCAAAACCAACCTAAACCAAACAAATTACTGCTCTAAATACAGTTCAAAGAGAAATAATATTTAGCGTATTTTCATTTCACTGATTTCTCACCAGTAAAAGACTACTCTGACCACTTCATATTCTGCCTGAATCTTATCAACTGCAGAGTTAGGCATTGATCAGCCTTTGCAAAAGTCAGCTACACTAAGAAATGGTTTTTCAAGAAATAGCTGGATTAGGATTCCCTAGATGATGAAATGGAGGCTATCTCTTCAAAAAGGACAGACTGACAGTCTTACCTGAMTCTCCAGACATTCTCTACTGTTTAGCCAAAAATTACATGGTGAAGTTTACTTTTTAGAAAGACATCAACTCTTTGTCTATACAATACTTTTCCACTCAGTTGGACAAACTCAGCCAATTTACAAAAACCCCCCAAAGCTTCTGAAAGAAGGGAAAAAGTCTAATTTATTTTCTATACCATAGCAARGGTTAAACTTAAGTTTGAATATCTTATTAAACACATCCAGCTGTCTTCTACCACATATTGAATGATTTATTTGTAGTGTGCACAAAGAAGTATAAAAACTCTGCTAGACAGAGTACAATGCCTTCATTTAAGGCAAAAGAAAAACCAAATTATTTGTTTTTCTACTTGAATATATAGTAATAAAAATGTCTTGATGATGTTTTTGCTAAAGCACTGTATATATGTTGTATCATTGAATATATGCTGTAGCTATATATATATATAGTTGACTGTGAAGTAGAAAATTACTTCAGATATTTTTCAAAGATGAATGCTTTTTGAGCAAGGAATAAACTAGGAATAAATTACAGAACTGGCTTCTGGGAGAGTAGATGTCAAATTGAGATGATAAGACCATACTCAATGAGCACACTAATAAACAGGAAATGGTGAATTCGACACATGATGACATGGTGGACAAMAAAAAGGGTATGAACTCTAGATTTGAAAGAGACAAAAAGACATATTTCAGTTGAAGATTTTTATTCCTCCAGAGTCTCTGAAAATATTAATAGTTTTATTGCACTGGAAGATGGTGCTGCCTTTTGAATCTATGTTATGTGTTYCACTTTAAAAAAAGGAAGTTAGCTGTCTGGGCTACAAAARTGATATTAAATATACACCTGCTGTGTTTATCAGCAAAGCTGTTGACTGTGAACCCCCCGCTTGCCCCCATTTCCTGACCTAGATGATATTGTTCAGGAAAGCTATTACAAATAAACATAGGCAGATGTGAGCAGCTTGGCAACTCTGAATGCAACCCAGGAATTCACAACACTCCTGGACTGTGTATCTGTGCAACTGTGAATACCAGAAAGAATATATCCAGTGCAGAAATGCTCTTTATTACTTTCCCAGTTTTACCTTGGCACAAGGGTTATTTCTTTATAAARCATGTAACATGGATTACAGCATCAGCATTGATGACAAGATGAAGGTAGAGTGGTAAGCAAATCAAGGCATACTTCTTGAGCACAGAGTATGTTTTGACACAATCTAAAAGTACATTACTTGTGGACTGTACTGTCTTTTGAGCTTTTTCTAGTCTGTGCTTGAGCTAGCTAATAAAAGTCTTGTTACCCTATTTCTTGAATTGACATTTTTCATTCCTGTCTTCAGAGTTATTTTTAGCTTTCCTACACAGCTTTAATAAGAATTGAGGACATATTGAAACCACAGTTCTAAACTAGGTTTTTGCCAATGTTATTAGGAAAAAGATTGCAGCAGTAAGTTCAGAACCACAGTGCAAAACTTAATGTATTCTGCATACATCCACTGGGGGAAAATGCTTGGTATTTTCTGTCTCATAATTTCTGGACAAAACAAATGAACAGAATTTATGATAAAAAYGCTATAAAATTCTAAAAACAGGACTTTGAAAAAGCAGTGATAATACATTTCATTCTGGATGTAGATTCTACCACAAGTAAGTGTGGGTTTTTTTGATGGTTACCTTTCTCATCCTGAGTCTTATATATACTGCAGAATCCTGATTTCAGCTGGGGTAGAGTTAGTTTTTTTACCTAGTAGGTGGTACAGTACCGTGTTTTGGATTTGTATTTCCCTTTCTTTGCTGTGCTGTTAAACTCTATGATTGTCTGACTCCTGTAAAAAATGATAGATCCTTTCTTTTCCTATCCATCCCTACTCCAGTTGAATATTCAGATGCTGAACTTTCAATATAGACTATAAAGTTAATTCTCTCTTGCCCTACTCAGGTCCAGAAATGCAGACTGAATTGTAGTTTCTTTCTTTCACTGTTTGTTGATGCCTGTAAATGGCCCAGATTGTCATTTCCAATCTGCTCAACTTTGAGTTCTATTTTATCAAACTTGTGGTGTAAAGCAAAATTTGTACAGCAACCTCATTTTTATATTGGCCTGTCTGTCATGCAACACATTCATCTGGAGATTTAGTCTACCCTAGCATTGCTAAGACCATCAGATTGTAAATGTGACCTGCAAGACAGCAAAGTATCTTTGGATATTTTTAAATGAAACAGCACTCTTAAGGTAATTCAGAGGAAGGATTGTGAAATTAATTTTTCCAATAAATTAATGGCATTGATGTGTGCTTTCAAGTTTGGACTTTGACCTCCTGTGTAACTAGTCACCTTATTTAGCAATACTTTATAATAATGTGTAAGATGAATGCATTCATTATTGTATCAGTAATAAGAGGATAGATGGTTTACACTCAAAGATCCCATTTGGCTTATTGAGAGAAAGTTTCTTCTTTGTAAGAAAGGGTAGGAGGTGATAATCTTAAATAACTTTAAACCGGTAAGAGGAGTTACCGCATTTATGAAGGGAATTCAATTGCAATATAGTATGTGGCCATTCTGGAGTATAAAACATTTTTAGATATTTGCTTCACACATTCAGAATAATTGAAATATTAAGTATACCAGGACTGCAAGCATATTGTCAGTGCTTAATGTAGGAGGGATTTTCAGATACTGCAGTATATGAAAAAGAGAATGAGGCTGACACAAATCATTCTTTAAATATTGTGAAACTTTTAAATCACAATTTTGGTTGTCCTGAATTTCATTAGGACTTCTTAAAACAGATCAAACATCAGACCCACTGAAAGTTTACTTGAATGAGGATATGTTGATTATTGAAGTAAAAGATATCAGCATTTGCTATTACATTGCTAAAGTACAGCTAAAGCTGTTATCTGCCAGCGGCTGTTTGCAATTAGACAGATGCACCAATTGGAAAACAATACAAGGAAAGACATAAGAAAGCAGAGATATGACAAAGGTTAGGCCTTAACCCCTTCGTTACTGCCTTTAGTATTCAATATTTGTCCTTCCTAGCATGTACAGTCTATTATCAAACATTTGTTTTGCATTTGTAGGTAATTGTTTATAATCAATGTCCATAATTAGTGTGTAATATTTTGTTTAAAATGTCATCTATATTTTTAAATCTTTATCTCTCAAAACACTATTTTATCTTGTTCTGTCTCAGAATTAAACAGTTATCAAATATTCTTGCAGAAAACCCCAAAGCCCAACCCAAACTAAAACACAAGACTACTTTAAAAATATTAGAAAAAATATTAAAATAAATCTACCATAAGTTAGTGTTTACATTATGCAGAAAGTATAGATGCTGCATTTGCACAAAATAACTTGTTATTTATGTTTTATGGATCACCCCCTTAGGCAACTTTTCATTATGAATACTGAAGTGAAAAAAGGTCTTTGAAAAATCAAATGATTGCTGATACTGGCATTATTTCCAGRGAAAATTCAACAGGCAAAGCTAACTTCCTCCTGTGCTGAACACACAAAAATAAAATATTGTCCAATTTTGCACAAACTCCTCCCWGATTAAAAAAAAACCTCGGTAAATATGTTTGTGTTATGTTTCTTCCCTTACCAAATGYAACAAGCATTATTTGGCTACTGCTTTTTTCTCTATTTGACTGTATTATTCCATAGTTGATGTAATTTAATCATACTTAAATGCTTCTAAAAATATTTTTAAAGTCATCATAAGTTGATTTAAATGMAGAAATTATATTTGCTTGCTTATCTACTTATTTTATCATCTCTCATCCAAATAATTAATTTTTGAACTGCATAAGTACTTGCTTGGTGACTTTCAAATTCATGTTGGCATTCTGAAAGTGAAGTATTCCTTGGCAACATCGATAGATTGTGTGAAATTGCTCCCTTTGCAAGTGGCACAAATGTTGTGTTCCATAGCTGTGCCAGTTACATCAGAAGCTGCTGTATGGTGAGGGAAAATTGTAATTTGTGTGATGCATGTGTACCTCGAAGCAACTCCTTGGGTCCCTCCACAGAACAAGAACAGATTGTGAATTCTACTGATCAGTTCTTAATCCATAGAGAGCTGGCTGTTTGGCTTTAAAACATCAGAGGTTTTACAAAAAAACCCCTTTTGATTATAAAGACACATGAAGAATAATTCTGACAAAGACACAGCAATAAAAATAGTAAAACACTCCACTTAAACTGAAGGTTAAGGCTACTGGATATTTTTGTCAGAGATCCCAGAAGGAATACACTGAGGTTTTCCTCTCACAATTTTGTTTCTTCCATCTCACTTTCACTTTCCAAATTCCACAGAAGGTTCCCGCTTTTCTCCTTCTGTGAATGTCTTGCAAAAAAAATTTCAGTCTTCTCCTTTGGAAATTATTTTAGTACAAGATTCTGTAATATGTAMAAAACTCATTGATTTTACTTACCTGAGAACGTCCTACTCCCTCTTTCCACCATGTAAGGTTACCTTCTATGCATTTGAACACATCACATTTCCAAGCTCTATTCCACAGAAACTTTATTTTGCCTCCTCTAAAACTTTGCCAGTCATATTACTCATCTCAATAATGTCTCCATTTGGGGTCAATGGAAGATGTGACTTGGAAGATAAGATATCTGTTGAGGCAAGGTTCACAAATGATTCACCACTGCTCCCTCAGCTACAGTTTGGGCAAGGAAGAAGCTTTGAGGACTGGTCATGAAAAATAATCAAGAAATAGCTCARTCTGTTTCCAGCTTTGAAGTAGTTGCCAGCAGTCCACTGCTCACTAAGGAGGTGGCTACCAGGTTGTGGGATAGACAACTGACTGCAGCAACAAGGACAAAGACAGCTCTTTCTTGGGCCAGGACAGAATAACTTACATTGCCTTGTATCAAACTTCCAAAAATTAATATACGCACTTCAAACAGTATTACAAAGGTAAATGTTTTCCTCCAGCACTATGGAGCAAGGCTATACTTCAGCAAAATTGATGTCAAGAAAATGAGATTTTCAGCAGCATGTCCTCTTTTGTCTTTCAACCTTTGCCTGTTTGCTTGTTKGGTTTGTGACTTTTCAGTGATTATTTATAGGGCAACGTCTCTTTGATGTTGGGCTGTTAGATTAGGTGAAATAAAAATTCCTTACATGCTAATACCTACATCCYTAGTCAACAAGGATGCCTTTTCTCACATAGATAGATAATTAAATTACCTATTTTCCAAGAAAACAAACTTWTTGATCAAGTAAGGCTTCTCAGTAACTTTTGAAATGAGTGGTGCATTGTCTCCTACTAAGTTGTCGCTGCCTTTATGAATTCTCATTCTGAAGTAACTTTCTGATGTTGACGTTCTGTAGTTAATTTGCTTACTACTTAGTATGGGTTTATGAAGAATTGTTTAGAGAAGACAGGAAAGTTTATCATAATAGTTTGACTCAGTATTAGTTATTTGTTTTTTTTAATTTTAGATGATTTAATGTTAATTAGGGATGCCAGATTGCAATAATATCATTTAAGTTCTCTGTTAAAGAACAGTAACCAAGGAGCTCATTCTTGACCAAMACAGAGCTGGAAGATATTTGGGGACAAAATGCTAGATGGGAGTCCAACCAATTTTACTCCAGCACATTCTAATGAGCAGGGTGAAGAAATTTTCTATTTCCAAAGTATTCTTTTAATRTGAATATAGGGATGTAATGGAGTGATTGATTTTTTAAAAGGCCAARTATTGATAATATGTCTTGAAAAGTTATACATCAAAAAGACTACGTAAGGTACTGAGTCACAACAAAGAAGATTATCCTCCAGAAGATTATCCTGGSAGGTACTGAAAAACAAATCAAGGACAATGCAGTCACTGGTCACACCAAGCATGGCTTCATAAGGGGAAAGTTCTTCTTGTCAAACTTGATTTCCTTTTATGACAAGGTAACCCACCCAGTTGATCAAGAGAAGCCAGCTGGTGTAATATTTTTAGATTTCAGYAAGGCTTGTGATTCTGTGTCTATAGTATCCTTCTGGACAAAATTTCCAGCCTGCAACTGGATAAACACGTCACACAATGAGCAATGGGCTCACAGGTCAGGCACAAAGGGTTGTAGTGAATGGGGTGACATCAGACTGGTGGCCTGTCACTAGTTGTGAAACTCCCTCACCTAGGGAAGGCCCCACACACATGGGACATTCACATGAGAGGCAYAGTCTGTTGCAAAAAAACAGCGTAAAACTGCTCCCCCCTCCAGGGGAAGTACCTTGGCATTCCTACTTGGCTCAAATGTATTCATTAAAYTCTGTATTTTGTGTGAYYCTCACCACCTAAACCAGAAGAAGAKGATCAACTGGATGCCATGGGGATYCATGGACTAGTGATATTTTCTACTTAATCTGTCTCTGCGACTCCTTTTCTCTCTTCCCTTGCCCACTTTCTGTTTATTTCAATCTGTCTCTGTCTACTTCATATTAACTGYTAAATAAAATCCACACTTTTGACTTCAGCATGTGGTCTCATTTGCACCTTAATTTGGGCAGAAGTATCTCTCTAACAATATCAATAACAGTATCATAACAAGTATCCTGTATCAAAAGACAGTGTATGTATAAAACTGTGTTAGGTTAAGGCAAGATTGGCAAGGTACCTGAAAGAGGATTGTACTGAAGGTCACAAAGTAGGCAAATCACAAATATCAGGCAAATCACATGGCTCAGCAAAGTCCCTGAGCTGAAATATCAGAAAATGACAGGGAAAGTATTTCAGGGAAATGTCATATAAATTTGTACAGGTTTTGTTYTTTTCCAGAAGTACATTTATGTCTATTAGTTTGAATCTGGACTGGACTGATTGTGGACTAAATAATACAACACATGGACCCATGATTTAACCTCTGGTGGGGTATATTCTCTTTTTGYATTTTTAGATAAACTTTAAATGCTGAGCTTTACAGAGTATATGCTATGGTATAGTTAGTCTATTTTACCAATATGCTCAATTGCAAATAGACATGTCTCTCAAATGTTAGAAAAAAAAGAAAAAAAAACCACAACAAAACAGTTTTGCATCTAAAATTCCGGGACAGAGACATTTCCAGCTGGCTCCAAAATGGACTTACCACTGGCCAAAGCTGAGCACATCAGTGACAGAGGTAGGACTTCTGTGATAACACATTTAAGAAAGGTAAAACAACACTGTGGAACAGAAAAGACTGAGAATATGTGAGAGAAACAACTCTGACAACACCAAAGCCACAGAAGAAGTGCGGAGGAGGTGCTCAAGGAACTGGAGAAAGGTTTCTCACCTGAGCCTGTGGTGAAGACTGYGGTGACACATGCTGACCTCCTGCAGCTTATGGAGGTCCACAGTGGAAGAGATATCCACCCTGCCGTCTGTGGAAGCCTTCATGCCAGAGCAGCCCTGAAAGAAAACTGCGGACCAGGGGAGGCCCATGCTGGAGCAGGATACTGAGAGGACCTGTGGTCCATGGAGAAAGGTGCCCATGCACAAACAGGTTTTCTGCAAGGACCTGCAACCCCGTGGGGTACCCACATATGAGCATTCCATTCCTGAAAGACTGTATCCCATGAAAAAGACCCACGCTGTACCAGTTCATGAAGAAAGGCAGCCTGTGGGAAGGACCCTTGTTGGAAGTCATGAATTACTGTATTCCATRGGAGGAATCCCAAGATAGAGCAGGGAGAAAGTATGAGGAATGCACGTCAGAGAGAAGGTATAATGATCTGACCACACTCTCATTCCCCATCTCACTGCACTGCTCAGGTGGCAGATGACATACAGAAAAGCTCTGAATGACAGTGTGTCTGGGAAAAAGGGAGATGTGGGTTTAAGGAGTTTTTAGATTTGTTCTTATTATGTTACTCTACTTAATTGCCGATACATTAAATTAATTTTCCCCAATCAAGTCTGTTTTGTTTGTGTTGGTAATTGTGTAGTCTCCTTGTCTTGAACTCAACCAATAACCTTTTTATTGTATTTTTATCTCCCCACTGCCTTGTTGATGGAGAGGAAGTGATAAAGCAGCTTGGTGGGCACTTGGTCACCAATCAAGGTCAACTCACAACAACAAATAGTCATGATAACAAACTGGAACATGAAAACAAACCTAACTAAAAGCTGGCCAGTCAACATATGCAGAATTTTCCATAAGTGATTRTCAAAAGATATAAATGAAAAAATAAATTATTTTGTTTGGACTGTTAACTGGACCTGCACATTATTTTTTTTTCCCATGACCCCCTTTGCAAGAACAAAGTAGTTTTATGCTCTAGATTATTTACAGAAACCCAAAATCTCACTTGTACATGTTGGTGGTCTTGAGGTACAGTGTATTCTCAAATCTCAGCAGGAGGTACCRTTAGATTGATGACCAAAGAAAGAAGAAAACTAGCAGATGAGAAAAAAAACTCATCTCATTTTGTTCTGTTCAGCTGTTCCACAATATTTTGCTAATTCATATAAGTAACTACAGCCCTGTCAAGCTTGATTGTCAGAAGAAACTTGGACACCTTTGRTTTAGGAAATACAACATTCACAGCAGTGGACTGTACTCATCCTAAGGAATTAACAGTCTAACTGAGCAAAATTGTTTTAGGTGTAAAAGCTGTTTGGCAGACAGGTGGGAAAAAGGCAACTGCAAGTCCCAAAATTTACTTCTGATTWAAAAAAAAWAATAAAGGACATAAAATCAAAAGTAAAAAAATTAATAAGGGAAAAAAATGGGCAAATGTTGGATATGGAAGGAATCTAAGAAAAAAATTTGTGTAAGGTGTAAGGAAAAGGACTGAAAGCAATATCAAATCAAAACAGTAGAAATGCAAGACTGAAGGAGTTGGACATGTCTTTGCACTTCAGAATGTGCTGAATTTTAGATCTCYTGCTAGGTTGGTCTTTTTGGCAAAATTCTCCCTAAATGGAGGAAAGAAATTCTTTAGCTTCTTGCTCCCCTTCCTTTGCTCTCAGGATTCCCAGTCACACAATTTTGTTTCCACAAAAACACTAAGATAGAATACCCCTTGAAAGCCCCTATTTCATTGYCTACTTTTACAGAGGTCAAGTTAAACATAGACTTGAGACTTAGTAGGTTTTCTATKTATCATTAATCTGGAGTTGGATATACAATGCATTTTGAATAACCAGACTAATTAATAGTGACAGTCTTTTATTAYTTACCAATAAAACAACAGCATTCTGGTTGTTTTTCTGCATTCTTAATATGGAAGATAGAGGTGGTCATACAGGTGAGATTTGAGAAGAGAGCAGAAAGGATTTTCTTAGTCATCCTGACAACTTCCTTCCTATTCTTATACAAAAGCCTATGTACTTGTCCTGTTTCACTTTTAAATAGTAAGATTTGYTCTTCCAGAGCCCCACTCTTTCTTCTAATCTCCAGCCTAAGTTTTCCCATTTATACCCATTTGTTCTTGGGTCAACCTTGTCTTTTAGTTTAAATAGCTTTCTCCTTCTTTAGCATTTATCTACCTCAGAAGTATTTATAGAGAGCAATGATATAACCKATCAGGCTCCATTAAGTTATTTTAGTCTACTCTTACAAGATAAGCTCTTTTTTTCCCCTGATCATCTTAGCAGCCCTTCTCTGCAACTATTGCATTTTAATTAATCTTTCTTAAACATGGGCTATCAGAACAGTGTGTGCATTATTGCAGRGGAAGTCTAACCAGTGCCTCGTCTAATTGCACTAACACTTCCTTATCTCTTGCAGTAATACTTCCCTTCATACATTCTAGGATTTCATTTGCTTTATCATGATCACATGCCATGTTTTATATCCATAKTCTGACTGATTAACCTACAGCTGAAAATTACAGATCTAATTATTTGTTCTGTGTGGTTCTGTTTTAAATGTAAGCAAACTGGACCTAACAATAGGACAATAAAATACAAACATTTTATGGAGAAATGTCCATATTGCATAGTTCAATATTCTGTGTCTACCCCTGTATCTGCTGCAGCTTTAGGAAAAGTTTATTTTTTGATTCCACTTTCCACAACAAAAGGTCAACAAAATAGACAAGTAATAATKTTGTTTCAGCCCTGACTTACAAACTAATATGAAAGGAATAATTTTTAAAATGTTTTTTTAGGGCAATTTTTGTAAAGGGGGTCTTTACAGGCCAGCATACCAGCTGTAATATTCAGCTTCTCCTACAGTCATAATTTGATTAAACTGTACATACCAAGAGATCTCACTCTGTAAATCTGTGTTTCTGAGAAGTATTGTTGACACAAGCCATTACTTCTAATCACACTGAGACTCAATTACTAGCTATCATGTCAGATATGAAATATTAATTTTCTTGTCTACCCTGTCAGAAGTGTTTGTGATGTCAGAAGTGCATGAGCTGCCTATGGTCTCAATCTTACTACTAAAATTACCACCATTAAAATTACCACAAAGAAATTAGCTTCCTGTGTCTTGATCCCATGGTTTCCATGAACTTTACATTTTTCATAGATATTAAATAGTTGGAATTCATTGCTGTCTTAGTTAAATCTGTCAACAAATTGGACTATTCACACAAACGAGTAGAGAACTATTTTATTTAATACTACTAGAATACTACTAGAACTTGGACTGAGGGCTGATAATGGGAAAGAATTCAGTATCTGYAGTTTTAGGACTGCAATAGCCCTTTGTGAAATCCATGAGTTGCTTCATACTTAACTTGTGGGCTTCTTGTGCCTGTTGACTTGTCTAATAACCTTCAATGTGCTCAAGTATTACAGCTGACATTTGGGCAATTCTTATCAATTACATGAGTGGTTATTARTAGCAGCACAAATATATGCTTATATTTAAGGAGATGAAAAGAGGACAAGTAGAAAGATATTTAGCTAAGCCAATCTAAGACATTCCAACTGGAGGCACCAGTTGCAATACTTCTAATTTAACCCAGCAAAAACAGGCTRCACAGATAGTCTTTCGATTGGTATTGTGAGATTTTTAGCAAAATAGAAATGTGCACTTTTATGCCTTTTGCTGAAAAAAATTTACATGGAGAAGGAAAGAGAAGAGGTATATTTAACTCAGAGAGGCAAAACTACAGCAGGATTTTCAATGGACTCTGAGTATAGCTTTKACAAGTTACTCTGAGTATACAGAAAACAAACAGGAAAGTGCTCTCTTTGTTCACTGGGGAGAGAGCATGTAGTAAAATGGCTTAAAGAATAGCTGGAGACATTTGATTTTACAGGAGCAAAGCTTTGCAACAGAAAGAACAGGGAAGCAGGAGACTAGCTTGACTGTGAGTCTTAGTCTCAGAATGCATTTAAGAAGAACTGACCCAAGTGATATTASTGAGGACTAAGCTGCCTTTCTTTTATCCTTGAGAGAGAGAATAAACTAGAAGAACTTCTGAGGGTCTGTGTAGGAGACAAGGGAACTATGTAGGAGGCCACAAAATCATTAAAGAAATAACTGCCTTCTCTTTTTTTTTTTTTTTGTTTTGTTTTTTCACAGTAGAGGGTTTGCTTAAGTTTCTACATTTATAAATTGTAAATTTTGAAATTMTTTTGAAATCATAATGACGTGCTTGAAATTTTTTCTGCTTTGGAGGTAGCTAACGGTATTAGTTATGAAATTTAGACTTTACTTTTATCTTCATTGTATGAACCCCATTACATGCTCCAATGTATGGGCAACTGAACTGAGCCTTCCACTGATATCAAATTGTTCAACTGCAGYCTCCAAAGTGACATCAAAAGGATTGAAAGCCATTACCATTTTGTGCAAGGCATCAAGTCAATAATCATCAAACTGACTATTAATAAGGARAAACCACCTATTGAAAATAGAAGAGTTTTTTCCTTCAAACAGAGAAGAGGGGATAAGTTCACTGCAGGTAAGAGGAGCTCTTTTGCACATACATCCTGAGAAAAACCCGTTGTGCATTTTTAGGGTAGAAATTGGAATAATACCAGAGGTGCCACATTTCCTAAGCACAGGTTATGTGTCATTTCTAGCTCTGAATTTGGTCTGGGGTAAAACACTAACTGGATCAATTTCTGGAAGGAAATGACAGAAGAATTGCCTTTCTTGTTTCTTTTCTATTTTGTCTTTTCATTTAAAGAAAACATAGATTTCCTGAAAGGGAAAAAATTGTTGAAGAAACACTAACTGGAGGACCAGCTGGAAACAGCTGAGACTAAATATGTCCCCCTATTCCTAAAGAGAGWGCAACTGAACTCTGTTCTCATCCAATTCAACAAAAGGAACCTGTGTGCCATGGTGAGAAAGCCCAATTGAAGCTAAGTGTAATGTGGRAAGCTGTTATTTGAGGCTATTATTTTGCTCAATTGCACGTATGTGCTAATAAAAAAGCCTAAAGGGCCAAAATTTTGCCACCTAATGTCTTTTTAGAAAACTTCTTGGGATGAAATAAAGAATTTTCTTTTATACATGTAGTCTTTCTAGTAGTCTTCATTTCAGAATAGGATTAAACAAAACAAAACAGTACTCAGCACTTCTTTTCTTTGGTCTACATAATGCCATTCATTCTGATTCACAGAACCCTCCAGATGATCAGGTGGATGCCTGAGCCCAATTTTTGCCATGCCTTTTAAATTTCTGATGTTGACTCAATGCTTGCACCAGAGTAGAAGAAATATGAATATTTATCTCAAGACACTGTGTCAAATAAAATGTGTACTACTTGAAAAGAAGCATTCAGGGATACTAGGAAAGAGTTAAGACGATGACAAATGCTTTTCTTCCTAGTGTTTTTTCTACTTCACCCTCTAAACCTTGCAATACCTATGTCCATTGGGATTTTTTCCTATATATTTAACACATAAATTTGAGATTTCAAATAAATTATAAATAACAAAAAATGTTTTATTTTAGTTTTTGGCATGAGTAGAGAACAGCTACTAGTATATCCTTTTTAWGAAATAAGGTTAGTTGAAGCCTTAGTAAAAATGGAATGAAATCTGCAAGATAATAAGAAAACAAAATGTAGAGTTTTGTCTATGCTCTGCCTAGACAAGCCAGTAACAACCAAATTCCCTACCATTACTGAATACTAACATGTTTTGGGAAGATCATTCTAAATGGGGAGRCACAACTGTTACTGTGAGGAAATAAAAACTCCTATCAAAGCACTAATCAGRCAGCCAGCATCAATGTGGCAGATGGACAGGGAATCTCTGTCAAGAGTAATATAAGCCTGCTATTTGCTGAATARCAGCCAATAATAATTCACTGACTTTATGTAGAAAAGAAGTTTAGTTTATTTCTAATTTCTGATTAATGTTCTGTGAATGGTTCTTTGGCCAGTGTGTTTTGGATCACRTGTGGCCATGAGGCTATAACCATTTGAATGACTTGCATATGGATCTCATTAGGAACTAGTGGAAGACATTATTTACAAAATGCACAAAGAAATAAACTGGCCAAAAATTCAAAAAACTTGTCCTCTGACAGCAGAGGCAAAAATTAGGAAGTAGACTCCATGCTGAGCATGTAGTCAGCTGCTTCGTTTTCCTCTTACTCTAGCAAAATCCTTGATTAGCGATAAAAATTGAATCTTCGGGTATGCAGACACAGCCCTTTACTAAAAAAAATATTCCATGCCTTGACATATGGATCATGTAACTGCCAGGAACACCTCCTGTCTGGCTTTGGTGCAGGAACATCTGATGACGGGGACAGGGAGCCTGCTGAAGATCATCAGAAAGAGGAAAAGGCAGTACAGTTGTTAGTAAAATTGCATTCATTCCAGATAACCCTATGCACAGTAACTGTGATGAACTTTAAGAGAAACAAACAAAGAAAAGTGCTAATAGAAATATAATCTTTTAATTTGTCTTAGTATTTTTAATGGCTTTATATGAAATTTAGACAGAAGCTCCGTCTATTTTTGTGAAAGAATTTTCAGCACATATTTAAGCATTTGTGAAGGAAAGAGTAATGGATTCTTCAGATGATAGCAAAGTACTACCTTTCTGAAGAAAGAAGAAGAAAAGGAACTGATTATGAGATTTATCCTTTTCATARAAACTATAACCAGAATGGAAAATGGATAGTATTATGCCTAATTCAATACAACTAAATGTTGGCTTTTTTAAAGGAGAGAATAAATTGCAAATAACAGATGAAATCTATTAATACATATAATAATTCCTGAAGTTCAAGAGATATTGTTCTATTATTTTGTCATTTGTATGCATCTTTTTTRTGGTATTTATAGGCTTTTTTGGCAGAGCATGATCATCTTGAATTAGAGTCATGCACTCTGAAGTGCCAGAAGGAGATTCATCTCAGCGGTCTATATTTACTGAGTGCTAATGAGCCTTTTGCTTTGGATTTCATAAGTCAGGTCACTTTCTGCTGACAAATTGAAGTTACTGGTTACATTTGCAAATGCTGAATGAATTGTAGTTGTAGCAATTGCCAGTGAAAAAGAAGTAGACACGTGAAGAGCTGGTACATGCAGTTTCGATACTAAGATAAAAATCCTGTACCCACTGCTCCTGTTGAATGAGGTTGTCTCTTACCTTGCAGAAGAAATGAAATACCTCTGACAGCTCTCCTTAGTGTAGTTTTGGGTCACACAATAGAAGTACCTACTCTCCATTCTGAGCATGGATCCATGCTTTCATCCACACTCGCGCTTGTTTCTTACCCTTGGATCAAGATCACAGACAGGTTTGAAGTGACTCCTGGGAATTCGGGGGGACAAAAATTGGAACTTGATCCTAGTCAGAATGTGGATCCAGCCTGTCTGTAGGCTGTGTAGCCCAGCCAAACCACAGTGTATCCCATCTGCTTAGGTACAGATGTCAGCTGAGGACACATGTTCAAAGGATTGGCAGATGGAAGGTGTAGGTAGCTTGAAATGGACCCATGTTCTTGTTTATAGGCAGCAGCATCTGAAATGGAAATGGAAACACCTCACAGCCAGTCAGATGTGGATGCATTCAGAGAGGTCAGGAAGCCCAGMTGTTTGTTGTTTGGCCAAGGCTACTAACCACAATGAACACTCAATCCAATTAGTCAAAAATGAAGTAAGAATATCCTTTGTGAATCAACTGCTGTCTATAAAAGCTTAGTTTAAATTAGGAAAGAGGACTCTTGGCATTAGATAATTTGTTACGTCTCTGCAATTGATGTCATGAAGCACTATAGACTCAGCCTTTGAATGATTTCTCCGAAGCACCTCTAGAAGTTAAAAACTTCTAAGACATTTTTAAAAATTCCTAGTGAATTGTATTTGGCCCAGTAACAGAGATTCTAAGAATCCTATATCAGAAATTAATTATGTTAGTTCTTGGCATTTTTATACTTTTGCTAGAATATAATAGTCTCACTTTATTTAGAGAAAACAAGAGAAGAAGTAGATGGCAGAATTATTTATTTCTGCCATCATAGTTTTTTGACACTACTAATTTTWAAAAAAATCAATATGTTTTTAGTGTATACATCTGATGCATACATATATTTATGTATATAATAAATCCTAAGTGTGTGCAAATRTGTGCACACCTGTATTTATGATTTATTCACAAGATGTTATTTCATCTATGATTTATTCCTAGAATGTTACTTCAGAACATCTGCAGGTTGACAGTTTATTTATATTAATATATTCCAATTGCTTCAGATTATTCTGTTTATTGAACAGCAAAAACAAACAAACAAACAAAAATTCCAAGGATACAAACAAAGTGACTATTGCTGTTTTAAATGAAAGCCCGCAAAATGTCTTTTGGGAACTATTTTGAACAGAGAAAAAAACATAGGTCTTTAYTATTTCATGACAAGCAACAACCTTGTCACTGACTTTAAACGTGACARTCTTGCCTTGGACCAAAAAAACCCACTAGATCTAGCTACACAAATAAAGAGGACCTTAAGAGCCATAAAAATTGTCTTAATGGTAAAAAATTGTTTAAGACTCCATACAGGACATAAATGAGAAATTGCTCAAGCAAAGACAATTAGAAAARCTAGTAACCTCTGAATTTCTTACAGAGATGTACTGAATTTAGCCTTCTATTAGTTTATAAATTTATCATRTTTAATGGAGCTAGATGAATTCACTGGTGAGGCCATGCCTGAAGTTCTCTGCCCAGTTCTGGGCCCCTCACTACAATGAAGATGTTGTGGGGCTGGAGCATGTCCAGAGAAGGGCAAAGAGGCTGGTGAAGCTCTAGAGTGAGTCATATGAGGAGTGGCTGGGTGAGTTGGAGTTGTTTAGCCTGGAGAAAAGAAGGCTCAGGGGAGACATTATTGCCCTCTGTAATCATGTGAAAGGAGGCTGTAACCAGCTGGGSACTAGCTTCTTCTCCCAGGCAACCAGTGRCAGGACAYGAGGAAATGGCCTCAATCTGCTAGAGGGCTGGTTCAGTTTGGGCATCAGGAAGAATTTCTTCATGAAAAGTACTCTTAAACATTAAAATGAGCTACCCATGGGGGAGTCAACATCCCTGGAGGAGGTTCAACAAACGACTGAATGACAGCTCTATGGTCTAGTCAACCATAAGTGGTAGTTGGCCTTGAAGATATTTTCTAGCCTAAATATTTCTGTGATTCTGTGAATTATTATTTTACTGTGTATTCATCTGTTGTGCCTTTTCTATGTTACATGTATATAAAGAAGCGTTAAATCACTGGTATTACTGCAATAAATGTAGCTTTTAAGGAAATAAAGAGCTTGCATAGTAGTTCTCTAACATGACATGTACATAGAAATTTTATTGCAACATGATTTTAGCTAACTGAATTCTTTTAAATGTATCATTTTTTCTGAGTAGTTTTGCATTAGTAGTAAAAGTTGCTGAAACCTTAGTCCACAAGCCTCAAACTTCCACTTCACATACCTTGAACTGTTTAGTTCTGTAAACGGAGGCCCTGTGACCAAAGCAAGCTGGAAGATATGAAAGACATCACTGTAAGCAGAAGCTGAACCTGTCCAGTTAAGCAACATATAATGGCCTGCCAGGAGACAGACAAAGAATCCAGTCAGGAACAGAAAAGATTCTAGAACAAAAATCAACCCTGGACCAACCGTGGAAGGTGCATGAAGAGCTTGTGAGGATTGGAAGCACAGATGTAAGGCTGKACAGGCCCAGGGATTTCCTTTTTCTGGGTCACTCCCCAGAGGCAGACAGATAGATCTGTTTCTACCACTGTACCTCCATAATTATTTGGAATTAAAGCCTGAKATTCAGCTACAGGGTATCTAGGATAGAGACAATTCATTAAGACATTTAGAGCAATGAGAAGCTTCCTCAAAAAAAGATGTTCGGTTTGAAAGGTGCTTGAGCTCTTTGATAAAATCAGAGAAACATTGAGTCATTTAGGTGGGTATGGTGGGTTTACCTTGGCTGGATGYCATGTGCCYGCCAWGTGGCTCTATCATTTCTCTTCCTATCTGGACAAGGAGAGAAAATAAGATTGAAAATGTCTTGGAGGCTGAGATAAGGTAGTTTACTAAAGRAAAAGTGAAAGTTKKCATGTGCAGAAGCAAAGAGAAGGGAAAACACTGTAGTGGGTCTAAAGCTGGCCAAATGTCAATGCACCAATGCACCTACCAGAATTATTTATTAATATTCTGCTGTAAGATGTGAATTAGGAGAGCAAAGCAGGCTCAAACTTTAAAGGGTATAAAGAAACATTTATTAAAATAGTTAAAAGAAAAATAATAAGAATCAGAATAAAACCTTCAGAACACTTCTCCCCCTACAATTTTTTTGCTTTCCCAGTGACAATGTACAGAGACAAAACTTGGGACTTTCAGTCAGCCCACCACCTCTAAAATAGTCTTTCATCAGTTCTCAGTTCAGTACACAGTTTATTCTGTTTTGGAGCCAGGAGGATGCCACTCTTACAGCTGGTGTACCTATTTCTGGCTAATGAGCTTGCTCCCAAGCTGCTSGAATATGAGGCAGGGGCATTTTGAATCACCTTTCTCCTCATGGCCATTGAGCAACAGACATCATCTGGATCTTTAGGGGTGTTATTACATTTTAGTTTACTATAGATGACTTTCACCACTGCTAATACACTCAACTAGTGCATACCTTTATCTGCAAAGTGGATGAAGTCCACTTGCCTAGGMAGTTCACATGATCTTCCCTAAATGGATACCTTGCCCTCACACTTGAGAGGGGCTGCCTCCAAAAATTRAAAATTTCTTCTCTTTTTTTCAATTCCTCTTTCAATTTCTCARTTTCTAGCAAAGGATCTCAGCTGTTTGGCTTCATGACCTTCTAATTGCTGATTGTTAATACCATTATCCAGCACTGAAGCAGCCAAGCAGAAGTCCACTCTGCTGGCTCAAGGCTGTAATCTTTTCWCAAGTTTCAAATTTCTGATGAGGTCAGGTACTGTGTAACTTTGACRTTCTCTTTGCTTTGTCTCACTCCTTTCAATTAATTTGTTAAAGGATCAACTCTGACTCTTCTATCCTATTCTCTTGCTTCTTCTTCTTCCCTTTCTAATCCATGATGAGGACCTGTAGCTTGCTTTATCCATTTTTTCTTTACCACTATTGGGGCAATTAMTGTAGTTGTTTAAATACCTKTCTCAGCCATAGTGTCCTCAAATGCAGTTCAGATTCCTAATGCAACTATAGTCCTCTGAGAATACTGATCTGTGGCTTGATAGGCACAGGACAGGCCCCAGTACAGGGAGAAATGTTGCTGGTTTTTGCTGGGATAGGCAAGGCACCCTTCTATTAGATGATGCCTCAGCTTTTCAGGATTGATGACCTGTTCAGGTACAAAGTCCCAGGCAATGGGAGGTGGTGACTGCCCTAAGAATCTGCCAAATCTTACCACATACCCTGCCATCCAGGMACTGGATACCTCAGGGGACATTTCAATATCTCCACACCTAAGGTTTGTTTGCTCTTACACCAGGACAACACCAGATTCCAGGAGCCCCACAGTGTGCCAACAGTATTAGTTAATATTTTACCAGTATTAAGCGGCTTAAGGATGAGCTACAACTATGGGAGCCTGCATTATAAAACCATTCACATCAGTCTCAGGTAGGGAGAGGGAGGTGTATTCCATCCCTGTCCAAAGAAGTTAGTTCCCCCAGCAAAACAAGGCCTTTGGTCCAAGGGAAAAGCACAGAGCTCTTGTTTGTATTAGTATGTTCCCAAACTCAGCAAAATAAAGAGGTAAGTGATGCAGCTGACAAACTGTATCCCACACAGGAACTTGCTACTCAATAAATAGACAAACAAACAAACAAACAAACAAACAAATGAATAAGTATACAGTTAGAGATAATGTAGTGAAGTCTCCACTATATCATACTGATAAATGTGATCTGTCTCTCCAACATAGTTCTAGTTGTTTGTTGGTGCACAGGATAGGGCCAAATAAGAATTATTGAAAAAGCTTATTTCTTYGTGCAGTCTATTGTGATGGTTAATACAGCTGTCCAGAGGAAGAAAGTATTTGTTAAATTTGTTAAATTTGTTTGAAAAATTCAACAAAAAAGCTACCCTGTAAAGGATGTAATCTGTCTTTTACTTCCAACTTTGTTTGGTACTGAGGTCCCAGCCTGGAAATTTTCTTTTGCTCCTTTCATTTTTCTGCTTTCTTCCATGCTCACATATKATAAGAAGTGACTTCGTTCTATCCTATGCCAAATCTGTATTTTCTGTTCATTCATATTCTTTTAAAAATGCTTTGCTCCCAATGAACCACTTAACTAAAGCCTTCTCTATCATACTGATCTGCTGGATCTGAATTTAAGAATAAATAAATTATTTAAGAATAAATTATAGTCAGACAACCTAAATTTCTTCCTCCTTCTGATTCTTGCAGTAGATTTTCAGCATTCCAACTTCTTGTTCTTTCCCATCATTTCAAACATATGTCACAATAGCAATATGAAATCAATCACTGGAGCTCTGGCACCACTGGCACTTGAGGTATCTTGCATTCTTTGAAGATGTGAATCTACTTTCATTTTCCCTTTTCACGCTCCTTTAAAAGGCTGAAACATTTTGAAGGGGCATGTAAGATCACACATCAAGCCAAGATGCAATTCAATTCTGAATGTTTGCCCCATAATCCTTTGTAGTAAATGCCTGCTTGAAAGGCCATGCTGAGCAGGAGAGGGACACGCCAAGGAGACATGTGGAGGCCTGGCACTTTTATGGGCTCCAGAATGGGCTGAGCAACAGCTCTCAGCTAAACCTCCATGGAGATTGCTATATTACAGGACAGACAGTTTTCCAGTCTGAAGAATCTGAGCAGTTAATGTTACCTACAGATGTTTCTGTTAGCCTTCTTTGGTGTTGGGGTATGCAGTTGTGCTGTGCATAAAAAAAAAAAAAGTCCCTCCAAAACCCTTTCACTATTTTGAAATGCCACAGACTTCAGGCTGCTTATGCAAAACTCTTATTATAACAGCTAAAATGGTATTTTCTTTTGGCTACCTAAAGGTCAAAGATGAGTGACTTAATTATGAGACTTTGAATTCTGTTTTGTTCATCTTTCTTCTKGTTCTCCTATCTCAGGTCCAAAATGTATTATGTAGTAGAATGTTTTACATTTAGGAGACCTCCTGCCTGAATATCTTTATTTGTGCATGTGATAACAGGCTGGTACAGCACCATGCAAGTTGTGAACATGCACTGGGCAGGAAACACAATGGCTTAGCCTTATTGAACAGAGTTATACCAAAGGGCAGATTTCCAAATATCACTAACKTGACATTTAAATTCTTCAATGTGTTAACAATGTCAGAAATTATTACTGCAATGCTACAACATACTATATGTGTATGCTGTACTTGGATTACAAAAAGAAGGTGTTAGAATAATAGTCTTCATTTGTCATTATCCCGGGGTCTAATGACATTTGCTTGTTTTGTAATTTTCATTAAAATGTGGTTCTGTTATAACTGGATAGGTCCAAAAAACTTACTTCAGGTGACAAATCTAAATGTAATTTCTGTAAGAAGTATATGTTGTAAGCAAGTTTTGCAAAATAAAAATAATTTAAAAAATAATAACTGTGGGACAACTGCTATTTAAATAATCCAGACAGTTAAATAATTTAGACAAGCTCTWTTATTTTCTTAGTATCTAGAAGTTCATAGCAGAAAATTTTGAAGACTCAGGTGAACTCCAATAATATTTCTTCAAGTCCTAGATTTTAAAGTTGCTAATTTTCTTCTAACAAGTTTGATTTTTCTGCTGTCACACAACTATGTATCTGAAGTAGTCTTTTTCAAAGTTCCTTTTTTAGGTTGTATTTGAAATGTTTTTGATCAAATACTATATCAGGAYCACAGCTGTCATTTACATATGAGTGTTTTTAGTCTTGCAAATAATAGTTCTAATTATTTAATCTTTCAAGAAAGGCAACTTGGGAACTGCTTGAAATGTAAGTTGATGTTATTAACTCCCATGCAGTGTTTTRAATCCAGAATAATTACCTTAAGGATGATGTTAATGTAAAATAATAAGTAAMATTCCAGATTGCTTATTAAAAGGATTTATCTTCATTATTATAATATCTATAATTATAATGATTCTACTAAGTGCAATAATTTAAAATTACATATTATTCCTTCTGATATTACAGCATAAAATATACCTAGCATTGAAAGTTCAGCTGTATTTCAGTGTCTTACTTTCCCAGTTCCTGCTATTGCTGCCTGAAAAAAAAMCATAAAACTTCAGAAATCAAGAGTAGCTATATTAGGACAAATGGTTGCTAGTGCTAGCAGTAGAGMAGTGTATGGATGTGTGTTCACAGCCCCTTGTCTGCTCTCATTTAATGCTTCATAGATTATCTTTAAGGTYTCCTCCAATCCATTCTATGGTCCTATAGGTAYTGTCAAATTCCACCATAAAAACATTAATCAAAAAAATCTCTGAAGATTTTCCACAGCTTTTCAGGAAATAGGGGTCACTTAGTTAGAGTCACTTGAGTGCTACAGAACCTAGATCCTCCAATATTATACCTGCTGATAAACAGTGTTTCCACAGCATCAACATCTCTTTTCTACACTTTGTCCCCATAACAAGTAGGCTAGGAACAGGCAAGATGTTGGGACACAGCTGGGACAGTTGTTCCTAATTGACCAAAGAGATATTCAGTTCTCTATAATGTCAAGCTCAGCAATAAAAAACTGGAGGGGTGGTGGTGTACTTTTTCCATGGCATCTCTTTCTTGGAGTCTGACTGTGCACTGATCTGTTGACTAGGAGCAGGTGAGTACCTTTGCATCACTTGGTTGGCTTGTTGTTTTCATTTGGGTTAATTTGTTGCTTTGTTTCATTGGTGGCTTTAGGGGTTTTTTCTGTCTCTTTCACCTGTTAACCTGTCTTCATCTTGACTTATAATTGAAAAATCTTGACTTAAAATTGAAAAAAAAATTTTTTCAATTTTTCTCTTCTGCTCTTTTCCTGTATCCTACTGGTAGGAGTGGGGATAGGAATAAGCAAGTGKCTGGATTGTGCTTAATTGCAGGCTGGGGTTAACACCATCACAGAGACACAGTTATTTTGACAYATGCTTGAGAAATTATATTGATAATAGTGATGAATAAGGAAAAATGGGAAGAAACTAAACCCCAAAAGAAAACAACCCCAATTAATTAAATCTGTACAATCTGAAGCAATTTCCTGATTGCTTCAATACAAACATCTTCCTGAGTCATGATACAACCACTGCTCCATAACAGCAAGACATGAGCTGAGGCCCACATCTCCAAAAGTGTTAACAGATATGTGTGGACAACTTTTCAAAAGCAGCCTGGATAACATGTTGGAGACCTCACAAAGGTGATTCACTCACTCACTCACTCACTCACTCACTCACTCACTCACTCACTCACTCACTCACTCACTCACTCACTCACTCACTCTTTAAACTATTTAGTTCTTGGGGGAATGGTGCTCAAGGCTGTTTTAAGGACAAATCAGCCAACATTAGTGAAGAGATAGTAGATGATCTTCCTATAGAAAAAACATGGAATCAAGCCTTAGGAAGTTGTAAGGATGCTGAGAAGAAAGAGGGACAATCCCATGGCTTCTSTCTTTTATCAGCAGTGTGCTGGGATCTTCATGGTGCACCATTTGTGCCTCCATCYGAGCCTCCATCTATGACAGCACCAAAGTATGAGGAATTCTTTAATGGCACTGTACTTGGCTATAACAAAAAACATGTATAGGCAATTTTCAGTGCCCAGATGGTCTGATTTTAGGCAAACTGCAGAGCCTAAATAATCTTGAATAGCTAAGTATAAGACAGGTGAACTCTCTTGAAGGTATCCTAACTATTTGATTTAGATCAAAAAATGAGCACAAAAATTTCTCCTTTTGTTTTTTTTTTGGTGTATCTTTCAGGAGGCAATTTTCCTGGCTATCTCTAAAACAGAACACATTTTGGAGATGTAAAAGCAAAAATAACAAGGATGATTCATCCAGCATTGGTGGGGTTTAGTACTTTTTCATACAGGGTGTTCGGTTTTACCACTAACACAGCTTACTCCTTTTCTTTATCCATATCTCTTAGTTTTATTCAAGTCTTCTACACACTTGATCTCTTGTAATGATCACAGCAGTGCATTCTGGTAMACTGGCTATTTCAAACATCTTTTAGATGACAATYTTTTGTTCTTCAGAAAGAAACAACTGGTCAGCTTTGATAGACAAGAATGTAAATCATATCTCAGAAGTATGACAGAAAAATTTGCATATTTTTAAAGTTTATGATTCCAATAAAGATCCAAAAAATGTGACAACAAAATTAGTTTTGGTCTACAGACCAGAATCAGTATGACACATTTCACTGAGATGAGAACAAATTTTTTTTTCATTATTCTTAGGTGACTTGCAGGATWTGTTTTAATCGCTTTCAGATGAATGTTACTTTTATGTAATAACAAACATCTGGTTTTTGTGAATTAAAATCTAAAATGAAGTGAGTAAAAATGGTCAAAACTCCCTGGTAAGTGGACCCCTGTTTCAAGGATGCCCAACAAACTGATTCAATAAGATGTACCTCTTATATAAACTAGATGTCCTCGGGAATGTTGCTTATAAAGTGACTTCACTGGATATTGAAGCTTAATTTTTAGCTAAGGGCTGTTAAGAGCTGTATTTCATTTATAAATGAACTCACTTTGTGAGCAAATCAGAACCCTCCCAACACAAAGTTTCTTTTAAAAAAAGAAAAATACAGCCCACTTTTCCACTGCCCTGCACATATTCTGTGGTAGGGGAGTTGTCTTAAGTAGGATAAAATTGTCCTGCACTTGAATTTTTAATTGCAACTTCCCCAAAATTGAATTAATTCTACTACACATTTTTAAATGTTTTTTTCTAATTGGGGAGGATAAAGYCCAAATGCACATCAACAAGGCAAATCTTAGTAGAAAATAGACTCTCAACCAAGAAATGTTYAGAGTTCAAAATTTTACTACCATTTGTAAGCAGACCTCTTACACTGTATTTTTTCTCCAGTGTTTAAACATYTTTATTAGAACTGTACACAGGATTTGAAAAAATACGCAATGGGCCATGACTGGGGAAGAAAGATAATAGCACATGGCAGCATGGCAGTCCAAGAAGATGAATATCATTACCTGTGAAAAATTTCACACAGATTGGCCTTTGTGATTATGTTTTGATTTTGGTTGAATTAATCAAAACATTAAAAAATTATAATAATAAAAAATTCCTTGTATTTCAGGTTTAAAAATATCTCTTTACATTTTCTGAACATCATTTAAGTACTTACGTCCAAGATCTTCCAATTTTGACATGAATGCTTTCTATATCCATAAAGTTCTGTTTGTGTTCATACCCAGAATTATCTAAGTCCTAAGACAGCTGAGAAGTTTAGCATTTAGCCCAGACCTAACAATCCATACATTAGGCAATTCTCAGCCTAATCTAAGAGAGGCTTTATTGAGGCTGAAGGGTATGAGTAAAACAGTGCTGCTGCCTGGGACAACACAGAAAAATTCAGTGTTGGTGTCTTTTACAGCTCAGCTGAAGGCTCATGTAGAGGTGGACACTTAAAAGCGTTTTGGTGAAAGCTTCCCCTGAGAGTATTGGAAMCTATTGGGGTTTAGTTTTTGCTTTTGCTAGATATCAGACATGTTTTTCTAGATTAGATATTTATCATTATGACATAAACATTTCTCAACTATTGCTATGTGCTCACCCCTTCTTTGAATCAGCTGTGTACAAGACAGCAGTATTCCATAATCAGTAATACTGACTAAGAAAGACACAACAAATCCAGCTTGACTGAAGAGTGCTATTGTTGGAACTTCACTAATAATTCTGCTCTTGAAATCCCTTCTTCCTTCTAAGATCTGATATTTTGGACATAATATTCATAGTACAGGGAAAAAAAATACAGACTAGTTGAAGAACAGGAGGTTGGAATTCTGTCCATGGTACTAGCTTTCGTAACAAATACAGAATTGTTTTCCTAATAACTTTGTTTTCCTCCCACCAAATAATTTTCAGATCCTTTTTGAACTAAGGAAAAGCTTGAAAATGATATTGTGGGTCTGCCTGCCAATACTATACTGCCAACAACTTACGTAGTTGATGTAAGGTCAGAAATAACTGAAATMATAGGGAAAATCTCTCTGTTCAGTGCTAGAATTTTGACTACTAAAATGAGAGAGTAAGTGTTGCTACTTCACTGAAACAGAAAAGATTAATGAATTGACAGTGTTTTTAACTACATTTGAGAGTACAGATTTCAAGTGGAAGGARATATGTTCCCTTACACCTACGTAAGATAGTTGAGCTTAAGAAAGTGGAAAATACTTAGACATTTGCAGCTGATTTATTCAAGCACTAACTTCTCTGCCCTATCTTCTGTAGTTATATCCCCGCCACACTCACACATATTACAAATTCATTTTGGATTGCAAGTCTACTTTTATGGCCTCTTAGGGATTCTAGGCAATTTAACCTCTGGTTTGCATGGTTGGGGCCTAGAGGTTCTTCTGTTCTTCTCCAAGTTCCTAACTGGATCCAGCTTTTTATCTCACTATTCTTTCTTTTTATTTCAGATGCATAATGTTTATTCAATCACTGTTTAATTCAGAATACATTAAATATGATTTTTACAAGGAAGTCTCATACTTTTAGGAGAAATTTGAGGTTTTTCTTGGTACTGAGCACATTGAGTACTGCTATAGAAAGCCATTAGCTGTCTCTAAATCTAAAATGAGAAGAGAATTCAGGGTCATAGATTTACAAAAAGCACTGCATTTCCCTCGCCTAGGAAATTTTGATAATTGAAAACTTATAGTTTTGGGAAAACTGGTTATCTAATATTGATTTTGGGTTGATTCATCTTTGTGCACTTGGGGAGAAACCCAGTAAAATTTAAAAGGATAAAAACCCTGTTAGCCTGCTTTACTAAGGGCTACACATATGAATGAAGAAAAAATAATATTAACAAGAGGTCTCTTCAAAGAAGATAAATATCTCTGAGAATTATTTTAAAGTTGCACCATCTAATGTATACTGTTACAGTTATTTAAAAACAAAATACCTCTATTAGCTTCTAAGACACTAAAAAAATAGTTTATTTGAAAAAGATGAGGAAAAATTCCAGCAACAACCAAGTACAAACCTACTGTACAATATCTCACTTACTTCAGTAGATAATCTGGACAAGAGAAGTTAATAAACCCAAGTACACTCAGATTATTTCATTTTAAGGGGATTATTCAAGTCAAATGATTTCAAATGACATAATGAAATCCGTAAAATACAGTTAGAAATAAAATGTACAAACAGAAAAAAGTTATGGCTATAAGAGTACTGGATGTGCTACATAATAAAGACAATTATAATGAATTAATTATATGAACATTTCCTCAGAAGCCATTTTTGCAACATTTGGAGGATGACAGCAAGGAAAGGAAGACGAGTAAAGGAGGATTTTGAAGTGATACTGTATGAGGATAGATTTGGTCAGGGCAAATGGTTCTGCATTAATTCCTTTGTAAATTTAAATTCTTTTTTATCCGACAGTTTCATCCTAACTCTTAAGTTTATTTTAAGGACAGACTTTCACATTTCAAAAGGGATGGAAGAGAACTCCAGAAATTAAAGAAGATGAAAGAACCATTGAGGGAAAATAATGGCACCCTTTGTTTTCTGCAAACTAAGAAAGTGACACCATCTAAGCAACATAAATACTAGCAATTGCTGTCATYTTTGGTAGGTGTCTTCATCTGCTGCTGTCTTCTTGAGAAGTTTGTAAATGAATAAAATAGCTAGGGGCACCTGAACTAGTTTATATTAGAATAATAAACTCGATTAAATGATCTATGTATGAAAATCTCTTTGGGGCACAAAACCTCTCTAAGCTCTAAATTGCATTTCAGCAAACTTATACCAACATTTACACTGAAGGAAAAAGTGCAAGTGTGCATGAAATTATCAGCTGGAAACACATCCAGAATGACATTAATTATAAATTACCTGTATCAAGAGAATGTTTTACTTAGTTTAGGGAACTTAACTTTTGTGGAAATTCTCAGCCAGTTCTGAGAATTTGCACTAGAATTAACTCAAAATGAAAGTTAGTCCTTTTAAATGCAGACCACCGAGTAGCAGCAGAGTGCTGGGCCAGCTCAGTCCATCCTGACATTTCTGTCAGCAGATTGGGAAACCATAGACTATTGCACAGGAATGGCRCTAAATTTTGAATCTTAATCAGGGAAGAAGAAAGTGTGAGACTAGTGGGGGGAGCAATGGTGTAAGGAGGTAGTGAAATAAATGACCATTTCAGCCCACACCCACTGATAAGGCTGTAAAATCCTTGCTGTGGGAGAGACTCCTTTTCAGTTTTAGCACTCTGTAAGGCATATGGGCAAGCTACATTCATCCACCACTATCAGMCTTGCAGGGCTGGAAGAAATTATTTGTGATTTTCTTTTCCAGGGTAGCAGCTCTGAGTATTTATCCTCATGCCTGACAACAAACATACATCTTCTGGAAAATTGTTAACAGCAAAGAATTTGTCAAAAGTGAGGTCATTTTGTAAGCTTTTGTGGAAAGGAGTTCAGAAAGGTCTGAGTTATTGAAAAAGTAATTATAGAATTGCTTCTAATTAGATCASACAGTTCTCTGGGGAAACACAAATATGAGGTTTGACATTTTGGCCCCACACACAGACATGCGACCACATTTAGCAAAAGTGAAGGTTTCGCCAGGGTGAGTAAGATGTATCTCAGGAATATAGTGCATTACATTGCTGACAGAACTGTGGGTTAGACTTCAGTAAAGATTTTTAACTAAAAGATGTGGCTCAGCTGGCTTCTAATTGCCATGAAATAAACTTATTACTTAATTCAAGAATAAGTGTTGAAATAGTAGTTTATTTTCTAATGAAAATATTTCAATGAAAAAATGGTTACATTTTTTGTTTATATAGTGATCTTTTATTGTTGATATAGTGCTCTTTTGATGATTTTTACACTTTTGAAATTCCCTAATTAATTTGTGCGCTTTGCAGTGCATTTAATAAGAAATATGGTGCTGATAATTATATTTTTCACGACTTTTTGCTRTATTTAACAAATGGGGCAAAMATTTACAATGATTAATCAGTGCCARTTTGTASAATTTGGCTGGTTCTGCAACCTGAATGTGTGGTTTTATACAGAAATATTCCCACAGAAAACAGAAGTAGAATGTTAGCATTTCTAAAGTGTCTGTCACTTTCAAACAGAACTGCTTCCATTGAGTTGGAGAAAACAGTGTTATCAATAGGAAGGTAAATATGTTGTTTTAACTAAAATACCTTACCTCTGGAAWAGACTGCCCCGGATATTTAAGGAATATTTGTCAATATTTGTCAATAAAATTGACAAAGATGCAAATTTTACAATGGAAGTCTGGAATTTCCAAGATTTTGACCTTTGCAAGCTTCAGTCCATGAATCATTCCTTTAAGGACTTGATAAAAATACTTAAACTGATGCTTCAGTGGCAACAGCAATCAGCTCCTCGGTCATAAACTGAGTTACCAGGCTGCAAAAGTCCTGTTTTCCTGTGACTTTAGATCAGCATTTGTAACAGCTCTATTAATAAAAGGGAGTAGAATGTTACTGAGTAGTAGCAGCACCGTAATGATTTGTCTGAATCTGGGAAAGTATTGGTGTGCTAGACAGACATCTGCTCMAAGCTGTTTAGGAATCAGATTGAAYAGACTAGGAAAATAAGTAAATGGAAACAGAAATCTTATTTCTAAAATAGGGCCTTGGAAAAAAAAGRAATTATCAAATACAGAGAACACTCCTATTAATTCTGTTTTATTGCCAAAGTAAAAATCATAGAACAACTTCTAGGTATATATAGATCCAGATATAGATAGCTGATGGGAAATGATGAGGAAAACTGGAAGAGCATTCTTGACTTCATCTCAATATAAGAGGATATTCTTCATTTTCAAGGAGCCATAATTTTCCCTCTGACATTTTTCCATAGGAATTTCAAATTGGCTAATTTCAAGGTGTTTTTGTCCTCTTTCTTTCAGGAGACATTTTATTTAAATAGAAAAATACTCTGGGGAAAAAAAAAGGTGTGTAAAAAGATTGTTGCTGGTCAGCAAGAAAAAGAAAAGTAAAAATTGTTTTCATGTCTAGACAAGTACATCAGATACATACCAACCAGCTCTGTGAATTCATCATTCAAAGCTACCCATGAAGTATCTGCTCACTGGCTTTGTTAAAAGTGTTTTATCTACAGTTCTTATTTTAACCCATATTTCAAATTTTAAGTTATGGTTGATGTTACTGAACATAGCCAGCATTTATTAGGTATCAGGGTCTTAGAGTCTAGGAACACAAAATAACATTGAAGAGTGAAAAAAACCCAGTCACTCCAAACCTAAAACCAAGAAACCAATCATCAAATGATCAACAGCTYCACAGAATATACAGAAATCAGAGCTATATCCCACTAGACCAATGTTTGCCCTTTAGTTTCTGTAATTTTTAAAAACAATTGTTTATGACACAGTTTAAGAGAATGTTTTCTATTTAAATACACCAAGAGTTATTGGAGATTCCCATTACCTTGAATGTCACTGGAACAGATTTGTGAACATGTATTGACTTTTAAAATTTGATCAGAATAATGGAAGGGATGTAGTCTTGAGTTATAAATCTAAGAGTTTTTCAGTGAATAGAGCCAAAACCTTGATTTTGGAATTGCTTAAAAGAGCAATATATGAGTAGAAAWGTGCACTGATGCCATTGACTTATGACTGAATTTTTACCCGTTGTTGAAGCCTGATATTTTTGAAAATTAATCTACATGCAGCTTAAGATATATGTTTAAGATGAGACAAATAGGTGTCTGAAGACAATATTTGATCAGATAGCTATTAAAAGACTGATGATAAGCTATCACACTGGGCCTGATGGTGTGATGGTTGAAGACTAAGAAGCCTCACTTGTTCTCTGAAGAAGGAATGTGAAAAGACCCAGAAATAATATAAATTGAGCTGCTAACTTCATTTTTAACAATGGAATTAAGAAATTGAAGTATCTCGTATGATAACACAGACAAGATTTCTGAAAAAGGAAGTARCTTAAGTAGGAAATTACTAATGAATATTTTATTAATTTCTCTGTGTCATTTTAGTTTCTTCCATCTGCAAAAATCTGGCTTTATTTACCTCTACACTCAGAAAATAGTGATGGGGAAAATATCACTTATTCTTTGGAAATCTGGGAAAAGCATGTTTGTAGCACGACACTGTAAGTGCTACATTTAGGAGGTCCCACTGCATGTCAGTCATCTGTCATAGTCATCGGTCAAAATCACCATTGTTAAAATTCAAGAAGGGAATACTGTGGGTAAGCCACTCCCTTGACTGTAAGCAGGTCTATATTCTCCTTCTTTAAAAAAAGAGATTAAAGTGACTTTATGTGAATTATGTATTATGTAGGAAATAAGGCCAGTAGATGTGGGAAAATATTTTTTTGTACTATTGAGCTCACTTACTCTGCTACTGGGAAAGATCTTTGGCATGTGTTAGCTCACAAAGCATGTTCTGGGGGTAGCTTGTAAAAGTACAAATTGGTACAGATGTTAACCTTACAAGGGACTGTTTTAATAATTTAACAAGACAGATGAGTGTGTCTCAGCTTCTGAGTATTCTCAGGCAGTGGCTAGTTTACTTGTATGGGCACTGCCAGAACAYGAATAGAATAATAATCCCAAATGAGCTGTTATTGCAGGAGGCAAATAGGAGTGAGACAGTAATTTTTATACAGATGTTAATACCCTCCCAACATAAACTCCTAAAGACAGATATAAAATATTATTTTTTTTTCTTTTGAAAAGAGAAAAATTCTAGAATAGATGTCTTATGACAAATATATTTCTGTGCTGGGTATGCTAGCAGAGTGGTGTGGCAGGTGACCTTAGAAGATGAGAATACAAAATTCATCATCTCTGYAGGGAATCACTGCTTGTGCAAACTGTCAGTTGAGATAGAGTCAAGACACAAGGTGTTCTGTTGATAAACAGATGTCTGTTAGGATGCAAGATATTAAGCTGGACCTACTTCCTTTCTCGATGTGTTGGAAAAGGACAGAAGGACCCCATAGAACACCTAATAAACTTTGGAGAGAAACACAGCTGCCAGACTAAATCTATATAAACTGGAATTTAATTTACAAGCAATGGAAATAAAATACATATGAAAGAGAAAAAAAGCATGAAGTTTAGAAGATCACTCTAGTCATCACTATGGGACACTGCTAAGCTGCTATGGAAGGTTCCTYCTCTAAAGGGAGATTCATAGCCTAAAATCTTCTCCACATTCACACTGCATGTCTCCTGGATGCCCCCAAGCTGCCATTCATCCTCCAGGACTCATCCATGGCAAAGCCARTTGTCTCTGCCTGGCTCTCTGCCCCAGTCCTACCTAAAACATCACATGAAATGTGACATTATGTGTCCTGCTTTCTGTGGTTCTTCAGTTTCCTTTCTTATTTCCCCACACAGTACCTACTGTGACAAGAGACCAGTAATGCATTAGTTACTTTTGTTCTCAGAGAATGCAAAAAAGTATTAAAGTATTAAGGTTATTTGTATTCCTATGTCATTGACAGTTGTATATGCTTGTTTTCTCAGCTTTCAAAAAGGTGATATAAAAGCTRTCAGTAATCCACTGTGCATGGTTTAACCATTAGAATTCAACTTGATCCTTTTCCATTGAGAATTGTTGCAGAAGGGTTAAACTTTCACCACTGAAAGGCTCTGTCTAAGAAAGGAAATAGAAAATATTTGTAATCCTTCAAGTACACATTTTTATTATGTGAAGTGGAAATGTGTTTTCAGATTTACTGTATATCTATACAGGCMTAAAAGTAGTTATTCTGCTTTGCATAATGGCCTCTGGTTTCTTAGGTGACACTTGTTCACAGCAGTTAGACTACCTAGGATTGCATAGCTGAAAGGTGTAGCTCCTGTTATGTGAAGCTTTATCTTGTGTAACATTGAAGAGTTTCTGGAAAGTTAATAATAGCTCAGAAATCAATGCCAAATGCACAGCCTAGACTTCTCCCTCTTCACAGTTCGTGAAGATTTGCAGGCTGTAATTAAACCCTGCACTTTCTTTTAGTCTCCCGCTAGAGCACCTCGTCATTCACTGTACAGTTTTGACACAATTCCCATTTCTGCTGGCCTGCCAATATCCCCCTGTCCCTCAGGAAATGGTCTGTGTAGAAAGGCATAAGCTTCAAAGAACAAACTAGATCTGGAAACATCACCACAATCACTGCTCAACATTACTCCAGAGTCCCACAGAATACTAATACTTGTTCAGTAGCATAATGAATAATTAAACACAACTGGCATTGTTTTAGGAATTCATCCAACGTCTTCAAATCACAGCAAATAAGGCAARTATTTCAGAAGCATGGATCTTTGAAGGACCTGTTTCATTATGAATGTTAGTTGAAATTCCATACTAACAATATGACATCAGAAAAGTATACCAGGTTTATAGGACAGAGTTAATCTGAATATATTGTTAAATTTAATATGTATTTTAGTTTCTTCTAGTAACATTCTTGTATTTTAGCYTGTTGCTTGGCAACACTATTTTTAGATATTCAAGTAATGTGTATCTTTGCAAATTAATCTCTGAAAATTGGTTGCTGAATCCTTTCTAAATAGACATTTTAAGGATGCTGAAATACAAATCAATATAATAGCCATCTCTCTAGCATTTAAAAATGATGAGTAAAATGAAAAAATTCTAACAAAAACATACATTTTATAAATCTGCTCTGGGGCATCATTATCTGTATGTCACAACACAAAATTTAGAACCACAGAACTGTGAAACTAGTTTAAGGGTCATTATTAAGACTTCTCAATGTGCTGAACAGTTGCTGAAGATTCTCAGATAAAATAACAAATGAAATTTTTGCCTATAGCTGTTGATGGAATAKGTGACCAAAACTTTTCAAAACTTTAAATTTCAGTATCACCGGCAAAAATGCATGTCTATGGAAAATTTTTTAAACTATTAGATCACAAAAGTWTGCTTTAAAACTAGTCATGATTTGTTTCATTTGGATTAATTTTAGTGGAATGAAATACAAGCTAAGACAAAACAAATGCTGTGTTTGTTGGAAAGAGTTAATTTTAAAAAAGAAGTTGAAAGTGACTATAACAACAGAATTAATTTAGAGTTTTTTATTCAAGATAAATTTGTTTATTTTGATTTACTTTTTAAAAATTTTCATATGCACATGAATGCAGCTAATACTATGCAGTATTTTAGTGGTGCTATATACAATATTCCCTGTTATTGTTTTGCTCTTTTCTTTTCTTAATTGAAATGTTTCACCATTACAGATGACCATGTGGTACAGGTCTTGTGGAAAAGGTGATTTTTACCTGTTTTTCTCAGAGTTGCTTCAAATTGTAATCATTGCTATAGAAGACAGAAGATCCATCAAGACTCCATTACCCTGTTGGATTGTGCAGGGTGGCAGCTTTTCCCACTTGGAAATCATAGCTCTGTGTCTGTGTGAGTTTATTTAWTAAAGTGCATAAAAAAGCAATGTCTTTTACTTAGAGTGGTTGAGTGGTCATTCTTTTCTTATGTATAAGTTGAATAGTTTTTCAAAGGTGCCACTATCGTTAATTTACTGTGGAATATCAAGAGCAGCAAGTTCCGCCATTACTAATGTCATTTTCTGGCATTAACAAAACATTGCAATATCAACAACTCTGTTAAATAATAATAATCATCWTTTAATAGCTGCATGTGGATGTTGTTAGCCCTAGGTAGTAATCTCTCTACTATAGTTTCTGTTGTATCAATTCATGTGTAAAAAACATGTGAAACTCACAAAATTACTGACTTTTAATATTTTTTTTAAGGTTTTGATATTCAGGGTGACACACCTTATCAAATGCATAATCACCTCCATGTTCTTAGGCTGATAAATGCTCAGACATGGTGTCTGTGTTTTTTCTAAGTACTACTGTGAAATATTTGTAGTCAAGAATACCCCAAAACAACAGGAACACAAGATAAGAGAGTCTCTTACATCATTGGTGACCTTGAAAATTACCCTGAAAGGTTCTCCTATTTGTATTCTTATTCTTCTTACCTTGATACATCTTTCAAAATTCTGAATAGGATTTAAGTGGAGGGCTTACTAGTCCTTAGTATGGAGAACAATATTTTTCTTGCCACCTAAGCTGGAATGACAAATTGAACCAGAAACTGATACAACAGATGAATAATAAATATGGCACAACAAGGATTGAATCTCAAAAGAGATGAAACCTAAACTCCAGGACCAAATAAAATTGTAAATATTATTGTGATAAAGATGCCTTCTYTGGTATCTACTGAGTTTTGCATTAAATGTTTCACCTTGTACATAAATATAAACAAGACTGTAAAGAATGTTTATTTTTCTGTTTTACAAGTGTGGCCTTTATCTCAGATGACAACAACTCAAATCCTTGTAAGAGAAACAACAAGAATAAGAGCACAGCAGTGTGATAACAGAGCACTGTTTTAATMATGGCATCAAATACATATATTCAGATTTTTTTTAAAAAAAGAACGCTAGGATATTTCCTTTTTTTAAAATGTGCCAGCAGCTACAACTAKAGGAAGCACCCAACTTTATTTTTGGCCTTGAATTAAACAATTTTATTTATCAATTGAAAAGATAACTTGTGCAATTTGTAATTCTAAATTAAGCCATTATGAGAAAGAAACATTGAAAGCTTCTCTCTCAGAAAGGGTCTCTCCTATACCTCCTGCAYGAGCATGTCTCTCCATGTTCTGCCAGGAGCCTGCTCCAGCATGGGCTGTTATGATTGAATTATTAGAGATGCCTCTGCCCAAATTAAGATGGAAACAAGACCATGTGATGAAGTCAAATAGTACAGATTTTATTGAACAGTAAATGTGAGGGAGAGAGAGATAGAAAGAAATAAAAAAGGAGGTCATAGGAGAGAGAGTGACAGAGAGATAGATTAAGTAGAAAGATATCATCATTCTGTGGACCCTGACATCATCCTGCTGGTCCTCTTCTTCTAGTCTTCTTGGTTGTGGGGKTCCAATGAAACACAGAGTTCAGTGGGTTAATATGTGTTCAAGTATGCTGGGAACACCCAAGCAGAGGAGGCATGGGGATGGAATTTTACAGCTGAGCCAGTTTGTGTCAGGGAAGACAATTGGCGTGATAGACAGCACCATCCTGTCTCTGTACACAATATCTAACACAGACAGGACAGACGATTTGGGGATAGAAGCATCATACAGTCACCCTAGGACACTGGGTCTGCTTCTTATCAGCCTGTAGTGGAGGATGTCAACCCCCTRTCTATGAAGACCAGAGGCTTTTCCACCAGACATCCAAAACCTCTTCTCCTCCCTCCTGGTTGGGAGTAAAGAGRATGCAAACCTGGCCTCAGCAGATGAGGCTGTGTGCTGTGGCCCCTCCCTCCCGGGCCAAGCCATGTTTAATTCTCCTTAGCCCTGAGAAAATCGAACAACAGTACCACTACTATCTTATCTCAAGTTCCTGTCWGGTGGCTTAACTCACAGTCCAAATTTCTGAAAACAAGGAGGAATATTTGGGGAGGATGGACCTTGGTGATTGCAGCTCCTTTRTACTTCTCACTTTGTTTGCCAGAGTGGGCAAAATCCTTCCATGATCTTAATAGTGTKTAAGACAATTATGATTTTWAAATCTCTTACATGGACTTCCCATGGAGTCACAGCWTCCTTTGGGCATCCACCTGGTCCAGCATKKGGCCCTCCATGGGCTGCAGAGGGAAAGCCTGCTTCACCATGGTCTTCACCATGGACTGCAGGGGTGCTATGGTGCCTGGAGCACCTTTCCCCCTCCTTCTTTACTGATGTGGGTGTCTGCAGGGTTGTTCTTCACACGTTTTCTCCCTTCTYTCTTGTCTGTGTTCAGTTTTCTCCCATGCATTAACTTTTTTCCCTTCTTAAATCTGTTGCCCCAGAGGTGCTACCACTTGGTGATAGGTTCAGCCTTGGYCAGTGATGGGTCTATCTTGGAGCTGTCTGGCATTRGCTCCATTTGATGAAGGGGAAGCTTSCAGCAGCTTTTCAAAGAAGTGACACCTTTAACATCCCATTACCAAGACTTTTCCATGCAAAGTTGTGAATTCAAAAGAAAATACAGTCTTAATATTGATGAGTTTCTAACAGCTTTGCAATATTTTCCAAATGTAAATGGAAAAATAGATGAGAGAGATTTAGGAATCAGGACTCAGTAAAACTGTCTGGAAAAATCATATTCCAGGTAGAGAGATAAATGTTTCTGTGGTACCTTTGAGAAGACATAAAATAGGGAGGAGTTTTAACATTCTCCTCATTTGCCTAGGTACAGTTCATGTTCCACTTTTCTAAGCCAAAATAATCAAAACAGTCATATGCTCAATCAAAATAAAGTAGTAAAGGAATTGTAAAAGGTAAACAGTTATTAACTCATCAGTGACTTTATTGATCACTCACTATGAGAAGATGWAACTCAAATGGTATTCCTTAAAAACAATCAATTGCATAATAGCCAGCAACAAATGTTAATGAACTGCTAAGATGTAGATATTATATATGATTAAGGTATAAATTATGGGTAACAAATTTCTCTAGCCTAATTTCAGTACACATAGCCTAAGCTGCATGCATGCGTCATGATTTAACCCCAGCCAGCAATGAAACCCCACACAGCTGCTCACATGCCAATGCCATCTGGTAGAGAATTGGAAGGGAAAAAAATAGAGAATTCATGGGTTGAGATAAAAACAGTTTAAYAGGGAAAGCAGAAGCTGTGCACACAAGCAAAGAAAAACATATAATTAATTCACTGCTTCCTATGAGCAGGCAGGTGCTGAGTCATCTCCAGGAGAACAGAGCCCCATCACATGTAACAGTGACTTGGGAAGTCAAACACTATCACACCCAACATCCCCCCTCTTCCTCCTTCTTTCTCCCACTTTATATATTGACCATGATGTCATATGGTACAATGTATCCAGATTTCATAGGCTTCACAGAATATAAGTATGGGACCCACAAGGATAATGTCAACCAACTCCTAAGTGAATGGGCCTTTAGTCASTTGGGGTCACCTGTCCTGCCTGTGTTTCCTCTCAACCTCCCATGCACGCCCAACTTGTCAGTGTGGCAGCATAAAAAGCAGAAAAGGCTCTGTGCTAGCCCTGCTCAGCAGTAACAAAATCATCCCTGTGTTATCAACATTGTATTCAGCACAAATGCAAAACACAGCCTCATGCTAGCCACTGTGAAGAAAATTAGTCTAACTCATCCAAAACCAGCACAGTAACTTATTCACATAACTTATTCTGAAATAAGACAAGACAGAATTTTTGAGCAACATGCCATTTGACCTATGCGCCAGCCTCAGGGGACAACACTGGCATGAGATTCCTCAGCTGAAACAAGTRAGTCCTATAATAGGAGACCAGGATATGAGACCCTTCTTAGAGTTAAAATATGTTTTCTATATTTTTCTATGAAAATAGGAACATTCTTCTCCATCCTCTTGAAACTGGCTTACAATCCAGCCAWGAACATAACAGTCATGGCATCAGCTGATGCACAGGCAAGAGGAAATGTCAGGTGTATCTCTGCTGAACGTGGAGTCAATTACTTGTCACTGACCAATCTAATAAAGAAAACTCTTTGTCTGCTTGGGTATGGGAATGAATAGAAATGTCATTTATTCTTGAAATAGTTGTTCTTAAGCAATTATCTGATAAACATAGGYAGTAGAGGTTCATAACTCCATATCTTGAGGTAATACAATTAATTTACATTTTTCAAGGTGTTTTGAGGAAGGCATTTAGTGTGGCATTGAGCTCTGGGGGGCAGGAACCTGAGGCAAGAGGTCCTGAACTGGTGAACAACACTTGGCACAACAACAGGCATGGGGGCCTGTGRCACCAGCCAGRTGACTGGACACTCAGAGGYACAGCAGGAGAYAAGGACTCCGCAGGAAGACCCCAGATTATCAGTGCACAGTGTGCATAGACTGTAAGTGTATAAAAGCCCAGAGAGTCTTCAGTTCAGGGTCCCTCCTTGCAGGCACGAGCTCAAGCATATGTTGCACCATGATTGAATTTTTTTAAGTATCCAGAGATCTGAGATGCCATTAAGGGAAASTGAGAGTCAAGCCATTAAGGAAACCTTGTCCAACTGTGTGGGTGTGGTGTATGTAGGGAGTCAAGTGAGGCATTCACACTGGAGCTGCCCAGTGTGATGGGGCTTCACTCCCAGCACTGGAATCTCTGGTGATGCTAGTGTGACTGCCAGACCATCTCCTGAACCGTCAGCTTGGAAAGTTTCCTTAAGAGTTTAATAAATAACATGAGGACAACAATTGTACTTAGCACTAAAAGTCAATAATATTCTTACCCAAATATTTAAGAATACGGGGAAGAAAGCCCACCCTACAAAAATTGTCAACAGCTTGAACATTTTTGGGTCTATCAAGGGAGAAAAATTACAAGCATTCAAAAAATTCTAAAAAATATAAAATGTTGTGAGATTCTATTATATGCTGGTGTTTTTTGGGTGCAAATAAATTGKGCTGATACTTTAAAGGCAGGTTTACTTATACTTGCTTTGTCTAATGAGCTGCCCTGGAACAGTCCATGCAAAAAAAAGAATTTATGCTTCGAGTAAATCTTCATGATGAATTAATTTGGGTAGACTCTGCTAGAGCTATTCATTGAATAAGCAGCCTTTTTCAGAAAGAAAAGGGTTCACAATATTCACTAAAGTCATATGTCTAAAGACATTAATTAAAATCTTCAACTGGAAAGTTTAATATTTTTGTTAGCATAAGTTTAGACCTTTGTCTTGGACTTTATTAGACTATTGGGAAAAAYTTTATCATCATATTTTCTTCTTGCTGCTTTCCCAGGAAATAATGTAAAGAAATTTTTATTAAACACTTATGTAAAAATATGTACATTCTGCAAAGATTTGACATTTGTTTGATCATTACAATTCATTTTCATGATGTCTAAACCAATAGTTCAAGAATATTAAGATTTACAATCAGTATCTAAACACTATWCTCAGTGTTTATGCTGTATGTTTTATTGAATAGCTCAGTTATTGATTTTTTTAAGCATTAAGTAATAGTAAAGAGGTCATTTACAAGCTTCAGAATGGATGTGTGCTCTTCTGACCCAGTGTTGTACAAATAAACGAGGTGACATTATATTTCACAGGCTGAAGGAATGCAGCATATTACTGTCAGCCCCAATTATTTCAAAATAATAAAACCCCCATAAATCTTTAGACGTGTGTGTTTGTGTGTGTGTGTGTGTGTGTTTGTTTACTGTAGGGTTTTCATTTTGTGTGGGGTTTGTTTGTTTGCTTGTTTATTTTTTGTTTTTTTGTTTTAGTGTCCTGGTTCCAGCCTGCAGAGGGTTCATTTTTGCAGCAGGCGAGAGGGGCAGGGCAAAGACCCTGAGGTTATTTTATACCACCCCACACCATGCAGAGTACGGTCACTTCTTTCTGTGTTTTGCAGGGGTGTGTGGTTAGGTAATCATGTGTATGAATCATTTCACCTCTCTTCTACACTCTGCTATTAGTGTTGTAACTTTTCACTTTTGTTATTCAATTCAATCTCAAGCCGTGATCTTTACCTTTTCTGTGCCTTCCATTCACCTCTGCATCCCACCATAGCAGCAAGAGGAGGGAAGGGACCAAACAGCTCATGGTCTGGGGTGTTTTCAGCAGGAACAAAATGTGCTTCCTGAACCACAATATTTGGTTTTTGTTTTTGTTTGTTTTTGAAAATTACTATRTGAAAATCTGAGGGCAGATTATTTGTTTTTGTGTTTTTGGTTCATATAAAACACTTGAGGAAGTTTTCAAGCTTTCTTTTAGCATCTTGAGAAGTAGAAGTTACAAAATGTGTGTCAGACTGTTCTTTCAGGTAGTATGAGTCCAGAAGTCCAKAAGGCAATGTGTCTGATCAGAATTAATGGAAAGTTAAATCTCTTTAATCATTGGATTTTCCAGACTACAAGATGCTGAAAGTTTGTTCATTATCTTTTTACAATATTGGGGTATTCACTGGAACCATTTGGTGCAAATCTCAAGGAAGTACAACAAGAATCTCTTTTCCGTAYCAATGATATTACCTAGAAAAATCTGAGTAAAACAGCGATGTAGCCAGATATTTTTCACAAAATGTATAGATGGCTGATATCCRTGAAGCCTCTGTTTTTCTGCCTGATTTGCTTTAAGAAAACAATCTTTCAAAATTATCCAGAAAGGTCACATGGATGAACTCAGATGGACCCAACCAGGAAATCAAGCTAATTACCCCTGATGCAGCACTGCTCTCCAATGCTGACCAGTTTTCAAAAAAATGTACATGAAAACACATGARGGGAGGATGAATTGAAATCTCCATTTCAGATAAATTGCCAGCAGGAAAAAGAGATTGCTAGCTATTTTTCAGGAAGCACCTATTGCTCARCTTTGCACAGCTGGTTCAGTAGCAAAGGATGTTAAATTGCAGCACTGCTGTTTTGTTCCARACCATCCAGCTCTACCTACTACACAGCTGATGATGTATGACTGAGTATCGTTCTGCCGCTTAAAGGCTTACCCTGGCATACTGCCCTTATTATTGTACAAATAGAAGTGAATTCTGTGTCCACAAAAATAGCTGTTATGTGAATGAAAGAGAAGTTTTGCTATTGAGTATAGCACATCTCCCCATCCCCATCTGTCTTTGTGAGGTTAAAGAAAGATCCAGCTGTTGCTCAATACCATTACTATTCTGGTCAGGTCTGAATTCAGCCTTGATTAAAGCACACTGTTCTCAAGCCATGGATCTTTTGCTGTTTTCTCTGTTATTCTGAAGCATTGCWCAGGAAGCTYAGTAGAGAACAAATAACTTGCCTTTGAAATGCAGGTGTTGGTGATGTTCCTGAACTGGTACAGCATTTCATTAAAGTTGACAAAGATCTATTGGATCATCAGATCAACCCTTCTGAATCAGCAGTATATTTCTCTGAAATAACGGCTTTCACTTCTTCTGARGCTTTAGCTTCTGTTTGATAGCAGTACTCCAACAGCAGAGTCATTAGGAAGCTGTTTCTAATGAGTCCATTCATATTCCCAGTGGAAAGAATCCATMTAGTTAAAAGAGCAACAGATCTTTTCTTATTCTGGTTAATGAACTAAGGGGTCCAGTCAAACATCAATTAATTATTTGTAATTTAAATTCATCTGCACAAAAAATGAGTGGTAGCTTCAAAGAAGTAGATACGCTTGTCAACTTGTCAATGTAACCTACAGGATGGTCCATACTCWCAGGGAAATACAAAGCACTTCTGCTGTTTTGCTCCCAACAGGGACACCATCCTTTGGTCAAGGACTTTGCACTGAGTTGAGCACTCTCTAGGCAGAAAAATTGTGACTTCTGATGAYAGCCAGGCATGGCTTTCCACTTTGTGGTATCTTCTGTCTTTCATAGCACAACACAAGCTCTCAAAATATATTTAACAGTACAAAAAATATTGAAAAAGAGTTTTCATTGCTCTCTGATGGTTTTATGCTTCTTGCTACYTCTTCCTCTAATATTTTCAAAAGGTTTGTCTTTCTGGGCATTAAGGCCATCMCTTCAGAACATCAATAGAAACAACATAGTCACAGTGAAGTAGTGATTGTCTTGGAAATATCTGCTTTATGGACTAGATTCTCTTGATGGTATTAGTCAGTGTATTTATTTACAAGTTTTAAGTKAATTTCAGTGCTTCCAGTGTTTTTATATAATTTTGTGTTATAGAGTGAATGAGTAGAGTTACAGAGTGGATGAAATTGCAAACTGTGTTTCTATACAGTACAAAAATTAATTGAAAGACCCTTTTTAAAGGCTTCAGAAACAGTCAGATCCTGCATTCTTTCCTCTTTGTTTTTTGCTCCTGTATATCTGAATGGCCTGAATAAAGYATGTCATTCTTAACTATATTACTTACCCATATATTTGCAAAGATTGATTGCAAATATTTATTGATTCAACATGTATTAAAGCAGTGGTTTCCTCAGATGTATTCCTGCACTTGCAACACCCCTTAACTGAACACTTAGCCTAAATTTTTGACCTGYTATTAGAAGAGTATTGCCATAGGAAGAAAAATATTTGGAAGCTATTTCTACTCCTCAGTGCTGGAACATGCATGCTTTATTTATATAGAAGATTCAGTCATGGCCCTTATGAGCTTTACTGCAGAGATTGGAGCTCTTTACTGATYTGATAAGTTGTGAGAATCAGCCATTTTTCTGAAGTGGTTATTAAACAGGTGGCAGTAGATTCTTAGTCTGGAAAAAGGGAGAAACAAACAAAGAGAAAACAGAGTGACAGCTGATTATGCTAATATCGAGTTTAACTGAGATGATAAGGTCAAAAGTTTACATAGTTATCATAACTCTGGAAAAAGCATCAGCCCATATTTCAACACTGTGTACTCAAAGTGTTACCTGTGGTGTCTTAAAGAGGGGTACATCTATTAATTACTCTTTTCATATAATRTATAGCCTGCATTTTATAGATCTCATTTCTGCTTTTTCATTCATGGTTTTAAAACCCCACATATCCTCAAGCTTAAGCAAATATGATTTAAAGAGAAAAAAAAAATCCTCACGAAAATTAGTGAAGCAGRTTGACTTATTGTTATTATACAATTATCGAGAGATGCCTTTGCCCAAATTAGGGTGCAAATGAGACCATATGCTTATGTCAATAATACAGATGTTATTTAACAATAAATGGCTGGTAAAGAGATAGAAAGAAACAGAAAAGTTGGGAGAGGGAGAGAAAGCAGAAGATACCACTCTGTGGATCCTGTGGTGTCCAGTTGGTCCTTCTTCACCCTGGGCTACTCAGTGGTGGAGGGGTCTCAAGACGATTAAAAATTTTTCAGTATTTATTCATTGTAGCAGACAAAGGAATTAATGCTCATTGGCTACACAATTATCTTATTCTATTGGCTAAATGATTTGTTTGCTTCTAATATTTGTTAGTTTGTGTGCTCAATCTTTCTCTTTTTTTTGAGTTGGACGTCTGTGAGTTGGTGGTCATGATCTCCCCYTGACTGAATTACCTTTTATCCAGTCCAAGCTGATTTCAGCACAGTTGCTGTGTTGGCTTTCATTGTGRCACATAAATTCTGCATTCTTTATGTCTATGATCAGTGATACATTCTTGCCCCCCAGTTTCGATAACCTCATCCTTGGTCTGAGATAACATCCAGTCAACAATATTACCTTTATCTTATCTCTAGTTCCCATCATGGTGACTTGACATCCAGTCCAGCKTCTGGGTATCCTCAGAGGCATATCTAGGGGAGCGGTGTGTGTTCACTTTGGTGGTCACAGATGCCATCTGTCCCTTAACTTGGAGTGATCTTTATTTGACTGTGATATGCGCACAAGCAGCTGCTTCTTTACATGGTTTACCATAAAGCGAATTTTTGTCTGGATGTGTTACCCAGGATGTGCTACCCAGATCTCACCTCTGCCAGACCTGGAGTTATCTGTCACTCCATTTTGTGCTTATTTAATGGCAAAGTCCTTCTGCGGCCTTAAGAGTGTTTGACACAGGCRAACTGTGATCTTTATGTTGCTACACTTTTAAAGCCCCAAGTCTCAGCATTTGGGCGAGTCCTGTTTAATAYCTTTATATGTCACSTGGAYAAAGAGATTGAGCGCATCCTYAGTCAGTTTGCYGATAACACTAAATTGRGTGGGAGTGTTGATCTGCTGGAGGATAGGAAGACTCTGCAGAKAGATCTGGACAGGCTGGATGCATCCATCTGAGGCAGTTGGTATGAACTTCAATGAGGTGAAGTATCAGGTCCCACCCTTGGGYCACAAAAACCCCATGCAAAGATACAGGCTTGGGGCAGAGTGTCTGGAAATCTGCCCAGTGGAAAAGAACCTGGGGATGCTGGTCAATGACTGTCTGAACATGAGCCATCAGTGTGCCCATGTGGCCAAGAAGGCCAATGGCATCCTGATYTCTATCAGAAATAGTATGGCAGCAGGCCACACTGATACAGAGAAGTGATTGTCCCTGTGTACCGAGACTGGTGAGGCCACACCTTGAATCCTGTGTCCAGTTTTGGGCCCCTCACTACAAGAAAGACATTGAGGGGCTGGAGTGAGTCCAGAGAAGGGCAATGAAGCTGGTGAAGCAACTAGAGACTGAGTCCTATGAGGACCAGCTGAGGGACATGGGTTTG